>NW_011933416.1:60149-79763 GCF_000187915.1 Pogonomyrmex barbatus | reverse complement strand
GAGAGAGAGAGAGAGAGAGACCCGCTGATGCGCTCGCATAAGGAGGACTTTTTCTCCATGGGGAAAGTCTATCGGATCGCGATGGAAGCGCGCGATTTATGTCCCGAATCGCGCGAAGCAACCACATTGCGCGATGTGAAATTCACCGCCCCTATTTCTTATGGGAAAATCTTCCGCGCAAGACACTTTTTCACGCACCCTTAAACGCGCCTTTCTCGCCTTTTCTCGAGAGACTCACGTCTCGCTCGTGTCTATTCCACTTTGTCGATGTTTGCATTCTCACGTGTGTTTCTTCGATTTTCTTTAACCCTTTACGTTATAGTGAACTCGCTTTTTCAGATCGTGTTTTTAGATTTCACGCGTGAGATTTCGTTACACTTTTCGAGATTACCTGCCATAACGCACCACGTTTTTACTTAGTACCTATTGTGACCGCATGATGTCGAAATACTTACGCCACTTAAATATTTCAGTTACTTAAAGACAATCGTTGTAAAGTGTGAAAAGAATTGTACGGAAAAAAAATTTTTCAGCAAGCAAGAATATAATAATTTACATAACAAAAAAAACACATTCAACTCTCAAAATTGGTTTTAAAAAACTTTCAGCTTAGAATTATAGATTTTTAACAATATTTCCTATTTAAATGAATTTAATTTAATAATAAAATTATAAAATAATTTTATGAATGAGATTTTAAAATAAAGAATAAATTAACTTTAGAATAAGACAAAATGCTTTTTATCATATTAGAATTATTAATAGTAAATCGTCTCTTAAATTAAATTATAATTTAATTTGTTTCTAAAATATGTTTCTGGATTATCTTATTATCTTATTATCTGTTGAAGTACGTCCTTCTTTCTGTCTTCCTCTTTCTGTCTCTTTCTCTCTCTTTATTTCGATTATCATCTAAACATAAGTAATTCTCGAAGAGGCGATATCATCTTGCCGATTACACAAGCGAGGTCGCGCGACTTGCGGAATAATTTCCTATTGTGCTTTCAAGGCCGATCATGGCAAATTACCTTGGATATTTTTAAATGGATCGACATCATAATTCTGCCATGAAAATAATGCCCTCATTAATTAATAAATGAATTCTTCAAGTATTAAACGGTACTTAAACGACGGATCGCCTTCATAGTTTATTCATAATATTTATCTTGAAAGCAATCAATTGCTATAAGCAGATAATATATAGTATCAAAAGATAATTATACCCTTTAAAGGGGAAGAGCCGTATAACTGTTCTTTTCATAACACATTTGCGAAGCAAAGAGATACAAGATCTGAAAACTTTGATTTTTAGCAAAATAAATCTTAAACAACAACAATTAAAAATTAAGGTTGATTTTCAAGAGATAAATTCAATAAATATAAATATATATTGAATTCCAAAATGATTATAGATATCCTAACATAGAGATCCTAACATAGATTTTTTTTTTAACGGTTATAAAAAGAGATACAAGTTGGTTACATAAAAAATTATAATAATATAAACTTCCAGTTTTTTCATATCCATACTTTACTCTGTAATTTATTTAAACCTCTGTAATGTTAAACTTTCCGCTTTCCAGAAAGCAGAAAGTTATGTCTTAAGGCATGTTAATAAAATCACGATTCTTCCGCACACACTCCGCATGATCAGTAATCTGACATTAAAAGAAAAGGAAGAGAGAATCTTTCTCCGCGACGGAGCCTCCTGGAGGCGTTTCGTTAACTTCGTGCGAGGCTGACATCTTCGGAGTGA
The DNA here is from genome assembly GCF_000187915.1 of Pogonomyrmex barbatus. Next base: position 78,007 of record NW_011933416.1, on the reverse strand, counting down.
AAGCCTCCGGCTTATTATATTCCGATCCGAGACGCGCTCTCGAGAGAGAAAGAGAGAATCGCATTTCTCACGAGAGAAGCGGAACGTGTAATTCCACGTGTCTATGCGTGCGTGTGAACGGCTTAATTAACGACGAAATTCCGTGTCGACGACAAATATAATTTTTTTATTTTTTTTCAACAACCGCGACATGCGCAATAATTCTCAAAATTAGGTAGATTGCAAATATTAAAGCATCAACATGGCAGAGCCGGTCTTTCTTATTTGCAAAACTCTAAAATATCGAAACGATTGATCTTGAAGTTGCGTTTAACGATCGAACGAAGCAGAAGATAAGTCTTTTTTAATCATATCAATTTGTTTAGATACATTGAAATTTGCGATTTTGAATTTCCATTCGCTTTCCGATCGTTCCACATGAAGCTTTTTCTTTCCGATTCCCAGATGATGAATTATTTTCGCTCGTGTGACTCGGCGACTTTGTTTCACTCCGGATCTCCCGACAATAGGATATCTTTTCCTTTTCTCCGCGTGTTTTTTTTTCTCGGATTTTAATTACTTTCCCCTTTAATTTTTATCGCGATCAATTGCGCACAAGTACACGCACGCGAGCGTTGCGTTTTTTCACATACGATTAGCGTTCGTGTAAATTTGATGATATGGTATATTACAACTCGAGTGAAGCAATCATCTTTAATATCTCCTCTCTAAAATTTCATAAAATTTCCATATATGAATCAACAGATCTTCCAATTAATGCATTGAAAATGAATTAAGAGCGAAATGAACTAACTAATACTCGTCCTTTCTCACGGTATAATTCTTAATGAATTAATACAATATAAACTTGCATTGACATTATGATTAAATGGGACAACTTTCACAGTAAATGCATCTTTAAAAATGTTTCTTTAGCCAAATGTTTAAGCAATAATAAACGCTTTAAAAAATCCCACCTCCAAGTTCTGACATTTAAACATTTATGTTAATAACAGACATGTTCCGTCAAGAAATATCTTTTTTTATAAAAAGAAAGATGGAGAAAGAGAAAATGTTATATTTACACAATATCGCGATACTCCAATGCTGCGTAACAAAATAATTTTTAGTTCAAAATAAGTTATGCAATAATAAATGGTAATACAATTTAAAAAATGTATTACATTCACTGAGAGATAATAATAATAATAATAATAATAATGCAAAAAACTTTTTATATAAACGCAGTCTAGGAAAGAACATTTAGTTAGAATAATTGATTGGGAAACGAGTTAATTGTGCAATTAGAGTTGGATACAGTGGTAACTTAGAGAAAACGCAATGTTCAATGCTCGCTAAATCAATCACCGAGACTACTGTTGGAGAATCGGCAGCGATAATTAGGAAACCAGTTTTTACAGAGGAATCCTGATCGGGAAACGAATGGACGATGGAAGTGAAGAAAGGTTCCGCGAAAAATTCCGATCGACGGATCTTCCGCGATCGGAATAACGATGCCGCTGGCAACGCGAGTGAGTCCTCCGGCGCGGTTTCCTCGGGTCTGGGTCACTCGGTTACAAAACCTCGAAGCCGAAATAACGGTACTCGTACCCCACGGAGTTGCTTCAGATCGGGATTCGAACCGCTGTTGGAGCGGTGTGTATGTGTCGCAGTACAGTTCCACAGCGTTTATTATTGCTAACGATCGATATATCGGCTCCAACGGTGTATAGAAAATGAAGAATGTGCCGTCGAAATCTCAAATCTAGATATTATTTTATATAAAATCCTTAGATTAGATTCCGAGACGCGAAGCAAAGAAAAATGATAAGGTATTAAATAATTGACGAAAGACTTTAAGGAGATATTAATTATACGAAGAGCAACAATTTATTTATTTATATATTAATTTAACTTATATTACAATGATTTTTAAATGAATCTTTTGTTTGTATAGGACTTCTCCTAATTTACTGCTAATTTACTGCTATCGTGAATTATGTCAGAAGCAAAAAAATACATGGTGAAAATTCTTGCAAAATATATATTAAAATAAAAATGTTTTTCGATAAAATAAGATTGCGTTTGATAAAATAGGTTTTCGTAAATTTATTCTCCTTTTGCTCCGATAATCAATAAATAACTATATATATTTAAAAATAAATTGTGCTCAATAAAGAACAGAGCCACAATTTAATTCTAAATATACAGATAATTATTTATCAATTAACAAACCAAAAGAAAAATTTTTTATATATTTAACAAGTCTGTTTCATCGATTGTAAATTTTATTTTATCAAAAAAAACATTCCCATTTTAATATATTTTGCAAGAATTTTTATCATGTTTTCTCACTTTGTCGACGTCATAATTTAAAACGGCTGCAGTGAATCAGCAGAATTCTTAGTTGAATCTGCAAGTTATTAAATTTTGAAGCTTGACGACTTTTCATTAAGTTTTTTAAAATTAATTTTGAATTTGTTGAACAAGCATGTTTAAAGGTTTTATTCACATAATATATGTATATCAAACGGTTTATCATTAGTAATCTATTGTGATAATAACGTATTGTGTTAAATTTACGATTAAAAATTGTGATAAATGTCATTAAATTATATTCCATTCTATGCTACGTTTGGCTACGAGACGCTATCCTAGTCGTTAGCAATTCGACACATCGTCGTTTACCGGTCGTTTTATTCTTAACATTGACACCGTGTTACCCGAACCTCCGTTACGTGTCCCTCATTTATATCTTTACACGCAAATACACGAAGGAATTTAAATCCCGAAATCGTGATTCGTTTTCAAATGTTTTTCAGATACATCGCGCTCATATTTTCTTATCGTTCGCATTAATGGTCGCATGGTAAAAACATTTATATATAGCCAAAAATCGTTCGAAAGTGAACTTTCGATCGAGGTCGAGATCTCTAAGAAGACATGACATAATCAACGAGGCATTCAATCCAATCCTGTCCTGCAGCAAATCTAATTAACGTTTCCACAATCTGCAAGCCTAAAGGACGACAGGGTTATAAATAATTGTTAAAAAAGACTTAGAAAATTTTATTAATTATCCAAATTAATAAAATTTTCCTAGCTGAAGCCGCAATTTATTTAAGCTAAATTAAAAAAAATAGCAGTTTCGAGTTATTATACAACTCGATAGGAAACTTAATCCAATTAGAAATATATAAAGGACGGAGCGAATCTATTTCGTGAGGCGGAAACTTTTGTAATACCTGTACGCGGCACGTTGTTGCTCACCCGTTAAGTAAGAAACACCGCACAACGATCGACCTGCGGATCTGTAAACTGGCACACACACACACACACACACACACACACACACACACACACACACACACACACACGGTATCAGTGGAACCGATTGTTGAGGAAGTTAGAAAGTAGGCGTGCCCGTGATCTATCGCAACAGGGAGAGGTCGACACCGACACCGGGTGTGTGTGCCGATACAATAGTGGAGGGAGGCTTCAAAAACCGCACATTACGATCTCTCCCCGCGTCAAGAAAATTACCCAACGGACACCCGATATTTTGCCACCGCCGATCGACCCGCCGAGATCCGAGCCTTCTTCCTCTTTCCTGTAAATTAAATTTAAGTACCGCGCAGACGAGGGCAGCAGCGCAATTGGTGCAAGCTTCTTCAAGAAAATGAGCAATTTGCCGCTTAGTGTTTAGTGAGCAACGAGGTAACGGGCCTATCTTTTTGTGCACAATGCACTTTTGTTACACTTTCTGCATCTGTACTTGCATGAAAATATACACGCGATACGCGAAATGAAAGAAAGCGCGATCGAAAGGGATGGGTCGGCGGGTGGTAGAGCAGGGAAATAAATTCTGCGTGTTTTTTTTTTGTTTGGTTTAAATCTCTCGAATTTATTAGAGTCATAATTGAAAGTCATAGCGTAGTAAAAAAATTTTTGTTTTTCCTTCATTGAGTTACTTCGGACTTAAAAAAAAAAAGTTTAAGAGCAGAATTTTTAACACATTTAAACTTTTACGGATTTTTGAAAGTTGATTTTATTTCTTCTTTTTTCTTCATTTTAAGTGAGTAACGTGAGATACGGCATTTTTACATAATTACGGTCAGTTTTCTCTCCGATCAGCTAGCTGCTCAGTAACACAGCTGTGCATTTTTTCCATTACTTTCCCTTCGGCTTGTCGAACTTGCGACAGGCATTGCCAGTCATTCACCAGCTTTGTGACAATGAGAATTTTCGGGGCTCTCAGAGAACAATAGCGATCCGATCGCATCGAAGTTAACGTCGGAAGTCGTCTGCGGAAAACAAGGCTTGCCGTGCCGATCAAATCAGACACGCGACACTTCTTTTTTCCGCTCCTTTTCTTTCCGGCGATTTTTGATTGGCGTAATCAGCCAGGCTATTACGTATCGGCTGGTTTGCGTAAAAGCGACGTTATCGAGAGCGAACTTTACTGCCGCCTCGAGAGAAACCGGTTGACAACTTTACAGCTGATCAGCTGATGTATTTTCGACAAACGATTTGACATCCATAATCGTAAAATATTACCGTACAATATATATATATGCGATTACGACTCTGTTTTGTGATTATTATTGTCATGAATATTTATTGTCTTATGCATAGCGTGATCATAACGTGACAAAATAAGTTTTAATTTTAAAAATTGGTGAAATTTTGAATATTCCATTGGAATAATTTGCAAAGATAATTGAAATTTCGTTGATTATGTCATCGACGTACATCATTTTTGAACAATATATTAACAGGCGACAGAATGAAATTATATTCATAATTAGATATCGTGAAAATGCACAGTATAAAGAGAGATAGAAAAATCACACGCTCAGCATTTTTGTTCGTTACAAAATTAATTCTAATTTAATCATCACACGGCCGAAGTAAACCGTTCTGTAAACTGTCCGCGTCGTTTTAACGGGATGTCGCATTCTTCTCTCTCTCAGTTGCGTTGGTTTTCGGTTGGTTTTTTTTTCCTTATTGCCTCTTTTTCGCGCGTTATCGCCGGAAGAGTCGAAGAGAACCAGCTTTATATCGAGGAGTTTCCTAATCCATTGTATGTACGAGGCGAAACGCGCATGGTGTATCGAGTCGTGTTACGCCACCTTTCTACGCCTAACCTGCCGTGAAATATTATGAAACACGTCGTGGTGCGGTGGCTCGATCCGTCAAAACTGCACAGCCGAGCAGCCTCGCTTTCGAGGCCGATTCGGCGAGGATGCATCGCCCGCATCCTCGTTGCTTCGGCGACCTCCAAGGACGACACGCTGCGACGAGAACGGCACGAAAGTAAGTACGTGCGACTACTATCTTTTTTTCTTTCTTTTTTTTTATTGAAATGAACAACATTTAATAATTTAACTAAACGTTGAAAAATTTAATTTACCAAATACAGATCTAAAAATAATTTTGAACTAAAATTATTATACAGGATGTTTAAATTGCTAATATCAACATTTTTTTGCAATATTATTATTTAAATAAAATACATAATTATTTCAAATATTATTATTATTATTATGGTCCAATGAAATTATTTTCAAATCTGTATCTGGCCAAATTTTTAGATACCTCAATAAAAGAATGGCTTTTTCTGGAATTATTAAACTGTTGCACAATTTCAGAATTTAAAAGTGCCTAATCTAATTTGCAAAATATAAAATACAAAATTAAATGGTAAAAAAGAAAGAGAAAGTGCAGTAATGCTTGTTGTTATCAAACATCCTATGTAATTACTTTGATGATCCAACAAAATATTTTTAGATTTGTATCTAGTTAAATTTTTACATAAAGCAAAGCCGTTCTTTCCGCGTAGAAGTTTACGGAAATAAAATACGCTATACAATAGCGTGTTCCCATTTATAATCATGCATAATGCAATTTGCAATCGTGCATAGTACATTTTTAATCGTACAATATTCATTATAAATTATAAATTACGTACTATGTCCGTGTATATGGCTTTTTATGTAGTCGAACTAATCACAGTGTGAAAATATCTCAAGTGATGAATGGAATGGAGTGATGAATAAAAACTTCTTTTATACTTCTTATCTTTATTATTTTCTTCTTGAATATGTGTCAATTTTGTGACTAAGCGTATAAATTAGAAATTTCGCTGCGCAACCGCGCGGCCCGCGATTTCGTTTAATTACATAGAGGGAAACAAATTTCTCTTTTTCAAGCAGTATCGATCGTGTTAAAAATTGAGAAACATTAGAAAGGGAAATGGTAACAATAACCTCTAGAAAATTTGAAAGCTTTTTCATAATTTTCCCGTTGTTTGTTTTTCTCAAGGACATTCCAAAAAATTTGCTTGAAACGTTAAAGAAATTTTAATTAATAAAGCAATTCATATCGTCGCTTCTGAGTCGAAGCTTCTTCTCTTCTTTCGAAAGACTGGACGGAAATGAATCGAGTAGAAATATATAGTATATAGTATATATATATCTCGTCTCTTTGGCGTTTGCATCTCAAGGACCCCACCCAAGCGTGTATTCGATCATGTTCATTCCGCGCTTCGCATTCCCTCGTTCGACGTAGCCCTAATGGCTAAATGTTACAATCGTCCCAGCATATCTCGCCTATCTCGCTTCCTCTTTCCCGGAACGGAGAGGGGAAAAGAGTTCTCTCTCTTTGCCGAGGACGACGTTTTTACTTCCCATTGCGAGCGTTACATTTACGTAGGGCAACCGCGCTGACCTGCCACCCGCGCGAATGCAATCCGATCGGATCACCAGGCGATCGGCGGCGTGCGAACTCGGCTATCTCGTCCGACACCTCGCGCAAGCATAACTCGTTGTAAAAGTGAAAAATGAGAGAGAGAGAGAGAGAGAGAGAGAGAGAGATGTGAGAAGGCTCGCGTATTACGAAATTAGCCGACGTGAATAGTGCGAGTCAAACGCAGAAGTAAAATTAGCATAATCAATGTAATAAGCCGAGTGTTAAGTAGTTCCAAGGAATAATAGATTATTCGGTAGACAGGATCTTTTAGGCGTCTAATGATGATTATATCCTGATGATAATATCCTTTTTAAAATTTATACCTATGAATTCAGGGCGACAGTTGCTTAAATCGCGAACCATGTTGTCGCTATTTTCAACGGACTTGTAATGCTTAAAATTAAAGTTAAATTATTTTCTCTTTAGTAAACTGATAATCAAATTACTTTGAAATCAATTACTCTTTCTTTTTCCACAAGAAATTTCATCCCTACAGATGTAAATTCTGAAAAAGAATAATTATTATATGTTTAAAGTCTATCAAGGTGATACCATTTATCCTATTCTTTGAAAGTTAACATATTTTCTCGTCCTGTAACTTTCGATTTTTTTTTTTTTGTACAAGTACACAGGTATTTTTTCTATTAACAATATTGTTATACATTATGTATTATTATAGAAAATTATAAATTATCTTTCCAGGTACATTAGAGTTTGAATTGGTAGACGTTCCAAGTATTCATTCTTTCTCGTCAAATTGAAACACAACTTTTCTCAATTGAGATTTGCAATATAGTCCCCGGTGATTTGCATTTAATAATACAGAATTCCGTTAGATTAAAATAGAGAGTCTAACCGCATGTTTAGTTTTACTGTACTGTAGACAAATGTAAAAATGAAGAACTACCGGTAGAAATGAGATATCACAGTTTACGAATTAGACTAAGCGTTGCTTGTCTCTCGCAACGCTTAGGAGAAAACCACGGAAAGGAGAATCGCCGTCGGAATTTTGAAATAGCGAGCACTTTCACGTAGTAGCGCTTTTCTCGCTCGTGTGTGTGTGTGTGTGTGTGTGTGTGTGTGTGTGTCTTGCGTGCGTGTGCGTGTGTGCGCGTGTGCATACGCATATTGCGATCGTCGGACCAGTTTCTCTACGTGCAACGTTATATCAAGCATATTGTTGCCAAACACTTGGGCAATTTCACACGAGAACTCGTTTTTAGCGAGATATCTAAAAAAATCGAATAAACCGCGATAACAACATAATTTTCGAATATCGGCTCCAGATGCATTAATTATTTTCGATTTACTCGTAGAACTTTAATTTACTCTACCCCCCCCCCTCCCCTACGCTACTCGACTACGTTTCGTAATTATAAGTAGGATTTTTATTTTCACGACTATACTTTTTACTGTAGTTGTAGTTAAACGGGTCTTCTCCAATTTCCATTCCGCAATCTTGAAAGCATCTCGAGCAGGTACACGCCTAAATGGAATTCACGCCTACTGTCGATCGTTACCACTCGATTATTTCTGGCCGCAGGAGTGTTACCGATCCAGGAATCTGTACGGTCAGCGCCAATCTCCTCCCACGCTTTGATTCTGCTCGACTTACTAACGGAAAGTTCAAGCAATCGTCGAACTCTCGAGTCGGATCGAGTCTTACTTAGATCTCTCTGTAACTAAGCTGCTTTGAGAAATAATATCTCTCCTCATTAATTGCATCTCCGCGTTGCATTTCCGAGATATTTATCCCCTCGAGCACTTCAGCTTGCTTATTATTGAAGAAATTTTGTCGCGTTCAAAATTGTTTTCTATATTTAGTATTCGGTATTTCGGTAACGCATAAAAAAGATGTCGTTTATATTTCGTTTATATCTGAAAAACTTCTGAAGATTTATCCTCGTCGTCGAAAGAAAAGAAACGGCTTCAGCTTTCGGAACGGAGAATATATCGACGTGCGCTAATAATACGTTTGTTACGAGAAGCGCTTTATATTTACTTTCAAATACTTCGAAAACGTTCCTCCATAGGCAAAATAATGTCTTATGCAAGGAGGTTGGATTTTCCCGGTGGAATTACGCATTACGTGCACGGAGGAAGGAATAAATGCGGGGAACCGGCTCGCGAAGGACGAAATCAATCTGGTGACAGCAGCAGATCGCAGCGGGCGATCGGCATGAAATCTACCTAGTACCAGACGTTAGATAAGTCGGCCGTTTCAAGGATAACGGTCGTGTAAATGCAGAAGCGGCTCGCTGTAAAAGCGGCTCGGAAACGTATCATCATACATATCCCGTTTCGCGTGCCGTCCCGGTCGCCCCGGTCTAGTCCCGTTTATTTCTTGCGGAGAAAATAAAAGGTTCGAAGTGCAAAAGTAGGTCGGTCCGTCGCCGCCGGATCGTGTTTCGGTTTGGGACAGGTGAGTCTCCTCTACTTCCGGTGGTGCCCTGCCCCATGTACACGAATCGCATTATTTCTCCAATGCGCTCACGTAACGTATCGCACAGCATTTTAATTTAATTTAACGAAAATTTTGTGTCACCAGTATTTTGAAACAGATACTTTCAATAATAAAATCCCAATCTAATTTTCTTCGCGCTAAAATTATAGAAGACATTTAATTTTTCAAGTTTATAATATTGTGAATTTTTAGTATTTCCTCGAGTCCTTTTAATTTGCATTCATGAGAGATCTTTTTTAATTGCTAAATTTTATAATTACCTAACTTAATCAAGGACTACGAGAATCGCGTGAAATCATTTATCGTGTCCGCGACACATGCGAGAATTAACGTAAGCGGCTCTCGTTTGCGTCATAGCGAAAATGTGTAATTATATTAGGTGGAATGTGTGGCTGCGGAGCGAATTTAGTCCATGGCAGTTTATGGCTGTGATAAAAAAAAAAAAAAAAAAAAAAAAGAATATATATTCTATTGCGCGAATTAACGCGACTGTTAGACAGCAACGAAACGCGCGTCACGAAGTAGAACGGGATAGCGTAGCCCCGAGACTTTTACTCGCTGGCATTTAAAGGCGAGTTATGTTCTCGCTCCTGAAAGAGGAATGGAGATATTTCGCGGTATCCTAGGAAAAGGAGAGAAACGTGATAAGAAGTATTTTGGACCTTTAGCCACTTCGCGAAGACTGCGGGAGAATACGCGAGATGCGGTATAGGCCAATGATAGTGGGTCTTCATCTACGGATATATACCGGGTGACCTCGAGACACCAGAAAACCAGCGAGGACGGGAACCGAGAGAGTGGGCGAAGTACCTGTTTTTGCTCGCTTATATTCTCCTTTCCTTGCTCGCGCCAGGGACAACGCGAAATACAACGCGAGCCTGTCGAAGGAATTCTTTACCTTTTCTCTTCTAGGATTCCGAAGCTGCACTCCGCCGCTTTTTAGGGGGGGGGGGGGGGGGCGGGGGGAGAGCCTATTCTCACACAAACGACTCAAAACGAGTGGCTGTTTTCTCTGGCGAACGGTCAATCTCGCGTCCATTTTATATCGACCGTTTGTCCTCGGAGGACAAACCGGCTCGAATGGCTCGATCGTCGTCCGTTTATACAGCCGTCCTTAATTAATTCCGCGCATTGACTTTTCCCGAGCCTTCTTGAGTAGAAGAGTAAATGAATGTTTAGGGAAATTCATCCCGTTGTATCCGTGGAGATGCCTCGTCATTGGGAGTGTTGCACCCGAGGAATGCGCTATCGAGTAGGACGCTACTTGGAGAGACGCAAAGAGGATACACGCGTATTTGCGCGTATCTACTTTGTACTTCGAGAGATCGATCGCGAGCGATAGGAAGCTTTCAACGAGGAGGGAGACCCTCTTTTGTAAAACGCGCATCCTTTTTTTCTCGGCGGGAAACGCCTCGATATATATCTGAATTGTGCAACCGAAACTTTTAGCTTGCGAGAGAAAGAAAGGGAGAGGAAAGATGGAAAATTTGATGGCGGCGTAATGAAGTTTTTCTCAAGTAATTAACTGAAAATAACCGAAGGATTTTTGATCCACGATTCAGCGTGTATTTGAATATAACAAAGTATGATGCTTTTTCGATCATCAATTTAAATATCATTTAAATAGAAATTTAAATAGAAGCCCAATTTGCAAGATGACGTCCGTTCCAATTGAGAAATTGCAGAATTGACAGTACCCCTCGTCACGTTTTTCGCAATCGAGGTGGTGATTTCTTCATTCTTATATGTCATATCTTATGTATGACTTCCAGAAGATGAGAAATGAATAGTCTGTACTTCATCATTACGTAAGGCATGCTGATCCATTAAACCCCCCTTGCAAAAATATAATATCAGCTATTTCTACTATAACATAATTGAATTGCCTGGCCTGGATTATTTCCAATTCAAAACCTTTCAATTCGCCCCCTGTTCCTGGCTGCGATCTGACTCACATTCATTTTCACAGAATTTATATGCATATCTATGGACAATACGTGCCTTGCGCGTACGCGAGACTTCCCACGAGGGGCAGGATGATCCCGTACACCAAGATCATTCTCCACGAATCGGGTGGGATCACATCGACGATCCAGCGACGAACCAGGAACCACCTCAGCACGGGAACATCCGCGGAGCCCAGCTAACAGAAAGTCTCCAGGGAGCACTCGCGCACCATGAAACTTTCACACAAGATATATACGTTTTTTCTTTCCTTACCGTCTCTAACCGAAACCGATACCGAAGCACCGTCACCGGATGAAACGATCCAACGATAACGATCCAATCGATACTCCACCTGAGAACCTAAACGTCCCTCGGATCTCTCCTTAGATTCTCTCTCAGCGTTTCCTTCGACGCTGATCCTTCCCAAGGTGTTGTAATTAGATTCTACGATTCTAATTCTCTCACCATTGATATATACTTTCGGTAAATAGTTCGATTCTCTGACTCACTTCCTCGCACGATCTTCGCACTCAACGGCCAACCCTCGAATCAACAATCGAATATCACAACTCGATCCATGGATCATGGGGACCCTCAGGCTAACCGCGAGATTGTTGCGTCTCCCGATGAATTTTCATTCATGGTTGAACATGGTGGTCTCAATCACTCGTTTCGTCTAGTGCTAGTTCACTTGCTTGCGATCCTCCGAATTTAACGATACTCAATTTAACTACGTGAAACTACGTGAAGTGAATGAGGGATTACGACGGCACTAACTCGACGGCATTTTACCCGCGGTATTTTGCTTGCCGTGCAATGAGTCGGAATAACCGACGACGATCCGTTCCCTTCACCGGTTGACCGTCGAGTGCCCCGAGCCCGAGGCCCCCTTTGCTCTCTCGACGGCGATGAAAGTTTCGCGCTGAGCCGAGCCGATCAGCCGAACCACGTTCAGCTACGTTCTGCTGCTACGTTTTCGTGTAGCGTAAGCATCAGCGTTAGCTATTATTATTCATCTTAGATCTTTGTGTTCGTATAATCATCTTTAACCCAGGTGTTCCTTAAAATGCCACACGAGGCAAATATTTGAATATTTTGAACGGGGAGAAATTAATTCTTGATTTTTAATTTAATCATCTGAGTTCTTTAAAACAAAAATCTTTACAATCTTTATATTAATCTTTACGCAGAAATAATAAGATAATAATATACTTTTTATATAACAATTAGGCAGTGCCAAAATGATAATTATTCTCATAAGAAAATGTAAAATACTTGATTTCTAAAAGGAAGATTATTAGGACAGGATTTTTTACAAAGATGATTAAAAATTAGGATAGACGATTGATGTACATTTTGAAAATAATTGGGCAATAAAATGTTAAAGAATATTATGTTTGATAGATACTATTCTCTCTGCAATTTCTTAATTAAGTCATATGGCGAAATGGAGCCGTGTGCATTGATATTGCTTTACTTACGTATAAACTTTCACATTAATTACTAACGTTAAATATATATACGTTAAATCTAATCAGTCTTATTTTAAAATTTTTTACAAAAATAGCAACTTTAATTCTTTAAAAATATAATTCTTCTAAAATTTAATACAAATTTCAACGAAATATTTTATATAAATAAAAAATGCTGTTTTTATTATTAAAATGTGGTCAGGATGTGTCATTCCGGTTTACATTGTCAAAAGCAAACCGGTAGGGTTCCCAAATTTCTTAAATTCTCCAGCAAATGGGTACTAAATCCCGTCCGTGCTCTGATTATCCATCGACAGCCTAGAAACACAACGCTCGGCTAAGTTCTGGACTAAAACCGGATTAGATTGAAAAATCGCCATCTATGACCGATCGACCCCCTTTTGAAGATCGCAATTACGTTAAAAGGGACCGGTTTCATCGTAAAAAATATCTTCTCGAGGATGGACCGCTTCTTAATTGAGATTTGATATAATTGCAATTGTAGCTATGGATTAACAATAATATGTATGAAAAAAATAAAAAAAACTAAACAACTCAAATGTATTTATATTTTCTAAGGAAATTTCCAGAAACAAAGAAAATGTTTTATTTATATCGTTATATTTGGAATAGAAATTTAATTTATCAAAATATTAAGAGGAAATTAATCTTAAAAACTGGAATTAAAAGTTTTGATAATTTTTTAATTTATGAATAAAAATTTTTTTAAGTTTTGACGGATTAAAAATTTTTTTTTAATCAAATCAATTTTTCAAAAGTTTTCTAAACAATGCCTTAAGTGTTTAATTGAAAGTCATTATAATTAAAATCCATCCTGATTAACATGATGAAAACTATCAATTTGCGTGTAACAAAAATATAAAAATTGACTCTTCGGATTTTTATTTCTCTTCTTTTCTTTTTTTTTTTTTTTTTTTTTTTATTTATTTTGTATTAGTAAATTTTTAAAACTATATCACTAATTTTTAAATTTTTCCTCAGGAAACTGTCATAGACGTAGAATTCTGTTGATTTCATCGAAATCCAAAGACTAGGATTTCAGCTTCGCAAACAATCAAATGTGAAAAAAAAAAAAAACTAGTCAATCATGGTCAGTGACGCGAACAGTTCGCCTGTAAGGTTACCTGCGACTTTACCGTTAAGAGTCCCCTCTCTGGGCCTTTGAGTCCCCGGCCACTTCTTGGGCCCTCTCCTCCATTCCCTTGTAATTCTACCGCGATATTCCGCGCGATCGCGTTTCCACCTTCGGTGTCTCCCGCTCCTGTGCTTACTTGATCTTTTTTTAATCATCTACCGACGTCAGTCTGGGCCCCTTTCACCTCCAACGGGGCTTACCTCTTCTCTGTAATCGTTTGAAAAACGAAGGCACATACGCATATACGTATACATATACACTCGACGTGTATCGCCCCTTTAGACTAAGAAATAAGTGCAATTAAAAAACGTGACAACAGTGTTCTAAGATATGATTGTTAATCAATAGGATTCCGGAAAGTAGCTTTTAGCGAATTAAAATTTTTATTATTCGAGTTAAAGAGTATAGAGTATATTTTAGGTTTTCTTGTAATTATTAGATTTGTTCTTTATTTATTTTTTTTTTTAATTAATATTTTCAATAACAATAATTTTTATTCTTTTTTTTCGTCGGAAGAGAAAAATTTTATACTATTTATAAATATTTTAATATATGTCTAGATAATTCTAATAAAAGGGATGTTTTTATTTTAATATTAGAAGTATAACTTTAACAAAATTCTGACGCAAGTTACGTTAATGTTGCACTAATATAAAGAAAATGAGTGAACTTTCCACTTTCGGTGAGAAGACTTACTTTTCCAAAATGGTAATTAACAAACGCGTTGTGTTGATGACACAAAATACGTAGCACGAATTAACGAGTTGGAGAAGCCATGTTTGTTTTCTTTTAATAAAGGTTTAACAAAGGTTTTCAGAGACTGTAATCATATATCTTTGTTTATAATTATAACTGTGCTTCTTTATAATTATAATGATGTCAGCAGAATGTGTTTTCACATTAATGTGATGTGACGCAAATTATGCAAAATCACAATAACAAAATCAATAAAGAGGTAAACGGATAAGACAATTTTCATTCTGTTCATTCTAATTTACATGTTTGTATTGCCTATGAAAGAGATTCGTGTAAAACATCAAATAAATAATACAGTAAAAAAAGCTCTGTAGACGTGGTCTTGAAATATACTTGAAATAACATTGCAAAATGATGGAGAGGATTTTTTTTGTTTCGTTGTCCAATTCCTACCGCCAACTCTACCTACCAACGACAGGTACAATAGCAATTGTAAAATATCCCGTAATAATTTTGCCAGCGCTTTGGGCGGTCAATTGACGTCATCTGACAGAATTTCATAGTACTATCTCTCAAAGTAGGCAAGCGACAAGGGAGGTAAAGGCGCGCGCAAGTGCTCCGACATCTCATATGGCGGATATCTGAGGGGACCGGTGTCAATACCAGAGAGAGAGAGAGAGAGAGAGACATGACTTTCCCAAGAGACAATCGATAGCATAATCTTCGATTACGCATTGATTCAATTAGGAAGATGTGAGTATCGAGATATGTATAATTATTGCCAATTAAGGACAGTCGGTTGGGTCTATTATTCGTTCGTACGATCTTTACTTTTTTTCTTTCAGGAGAGCCTTGTGTCGCGTTAACGCGTCGATCATTCTCGGCTTGCCATGAGATTGCCGCTTTTATTAATATTTCGCACGATGAATCCTGCGTGTAAACGAATCCCGTGTCTCGCCTTTGCTTACCACGCCCGGCACTCGAAATGGTTCGCGTGTGAGGCAGCGATGAATTCTATTAGACAGTTGGTCTAAAAGAGTTCAGCTATGGCTGAAGGTGGAACGGAACCAAAGTCTATTGACGGTCAAATTTCGAGAGGTCAGTTAGAGATAAACGAATGCCTCGGTAACTGGTTGACGTACTTACAGGTTGGTATATTTCTGGTATTAATATATTTCTGATAGTGCTTTGGTTGCTGTCACATATATAATAAAATCATCTCTCATATTACTCAGACACTTAATGGCCTATGTACAGCTGGTACTAAACTGGCTCAATCTCTGCAAGCGCTTCTCTCCGTGCATGATACAGTGGCGCAGTGCCGTCTGACAGGCCAATGTCTAGCTGGATGGGAAGAATTGACGAAAGCTACGCATATAGCCAGCAGTACAGTTAAAAATCATGTGATCACTGCTTTAAGGGATCACGAAGCTCGCGACAATGATGGAGATAAGCATGTTAGTAATATATTTTAGTCAAATAGTTGTAAAAATGTTGTCAGTGTAACTGATAGGGTACTTCATATTTTCAGGATATTCTCAGAGAAAATCTCTTGACATTCATAAACTTGCAGTATCAGTTTTGCGTTGCTTGTTGCGAGTGCTTGGGTAAGGCTGTATTATTAAAGCGATACGTTTTTCATAGTGATTACATAGAATAAATTAAAATAAGGTTATTTCAAATATTAAAATTATTGGGATATTTATGTTAAAATTGTAATTTAAAGCGAGACATCTTAGTTAATGGTTTTGATAGAATTAAAATTCTATTTCCAATGATTTGGTTGATTTCAACTATTCAGGTGGCATGGCAGAATGCTCTTGTTCTCAGAGCGGCAGTGGTGATTGCGATATCGCCGCGCTTCAGCAATGTTTCGAGCGTCTTTACAGCTCGCCGGTACCCCCAATTTCTTCCTCGTCTACCCAACACTCCACGCAGAATCGGAGATCTCCCTTGCCATATTCATTATTTCCTCTGCAGGTAATTGGCATTTTTTCTTTTCTTCGCACTTCTTTGATTTTCTTCTTAATCGTAATAAACACATCATTGGCTTCATGCTCAAGGTTCAGAGGAGATGGTCGGAAACAGCCGCGGCGGAAATGTCAGGCGAGTCCGCCGAGAGCACGATGAGGCGCTGGTCGATGCCCTGGGATTGCAAGCACGTCATAGAATGGCCGCGTCAGGACGCGAGGTCGCGATTAAGGGTGCCTCAGCAGGACCGTAGTAGGTCGACCACGCCCGACTCAGTGTGGAAAACATCCACGATGGCTAGTCAGGACGGTCTCCAGGAGGCCATTCAGCTGTTGTCTTGCAAGCCAGGTAGCAAATGCTCGATCCACCGCGGTGGTTTGCGAGAACAACGTAGATGATTTTTGCGAAAGGAAATCTCACGAAAAACAATTTCTCCGCGAAATATGAATCCAAGGATACTCTTGTACTCTTGGTAATCTAGTCTTTCTTCGAAAATAATTATCCGAAAATTAAAATTCATCAAAGTCAACTATCGAATACACAATACTTTTAGACAATACTTTTAGCAGAACAACTTTCCTTTCGTTCGTGATGTCATCTGATCTTCGTAAGATCGAAATAGCGAATTTGATGGGCTAAATATGAATAGTTATCCCATTTTTTTCGCGTTCTCGCGTGCGATTCGAAGGTTATACGTTGTGCAGGAGTTCGGCCGTCCAATCAGCTCTCGGCTTATACTAGTCAACATATCCCGGGCGTCACTTTGACGACCTGCAATTTCGATTCGAATTACGATTCCGCTATTTGGTCAGGGTCACGTAGGGTAGGTTCACCCAGATGCTGGCCTCAGGACTCCAGCGATCATTCCGATCAGTCCGGTCACCGTGATAGCGATCATAGTGTTCATAGTGGCGAGCACAGGGACTCGGGTAAGATTTTCTCATCGTTATTTATCATGAAGATAAAGTTGTTAAACCGAAATAGGAAATCGCGAGGGGATTGATGTACTGTCGTAATGTTGCTGCAGAACAAAGTGGTGCCAGTGGCAGTCATGGCGACAGCAAGGATAGCATTCACTCCCATTGCGATCATAGAGAAACTGAAACTGGTGAGTGCGTCAGTATCGTGCTCCTAATGTTTTATATTCGCCGAAACGCTCCGAAAATGATGTTAAGGTTCAATCAAAGTTCAAGCGCGATGATCTTAGATCAAACGTTTCTTTGAAGGTACAGCGGACACACTGCCATCTCGCAAGAGCAGCTCGTCAACCGACTCCTGTGTCTCGGCGCACAGCCGATCGGGTTCGGAAAGCGCGGGTGGCGGGGTAAATAAATGAGATTAGTTTTCTCACTGTTAAAAAGATGAGAGAAAGAAAGAAGGAAAGAGAGAGAGAGAGAGAGAGAGAAGAAATACAATGTTAAGT
>NW_011933416.1:26622-38780 GCF_000187915.1 Pogonomyrmex barbatus | reverse complement strand
CTCTCTCTCTCTTCCTCTCTTAGCATTCTGTGTTCCCTTTCCGGTTTTCAGGGCGAGAAACACACCGGACCTACTTGCCGCCCAAATCAAGATAGAGCAGCCGGCTATAAAACGCAAATGGGGTTATTGGCCCGAGCCTTTAAGACCGGTAATAGATTTTCATGTCGGCGCGGCAGCCGTTTTAGCACACCGCGATCTTTGCTTTTTCGGCCGATCGCGAATTTCACGGTCGACTTTATAATACGATGCATTAATCGTATCGGCGTCTCTCCCAAATCGAGAGACCGTACTTGCCGCGATGTAATTGATTAATCGCTCAGTATCGAGGTCCTCATCGGATTTTGCTTCCCGGAAAATCGCTAATGCTATTTATGGACCGTATTTGTTTTTTTTTCGCAATTTCGGAGCTCGGTTTACGATGGCTCTTTGCACCCCACAAATTAGTTTTTAGTGCGGAGTAGGAAGATAGTCATCAATGACTGTCAGTAGGTTTGTTTGTATGAGCCGCACGTTCACGACTACATCTGGCACTCGGCCAGCGTAGCTATCGAGCCGTGAATTGAAACAGTCGCAATTATCTGCGTTACGTGGCGCACAATAAGCTCACGTGGCGCACAACTTTTTGTAGTAGATTAAACGAATTGTACCCTAGCTATTTAAATTGTCAATTTTTATATTAATCTGATTTTTTCTTCTACGCAAATCAGAAAATCGCAAAAGTTTGATATTGGATTTTTCGTTAATACGAAAGTACAAAGGTATATCAATACGAAACTTGTTGTTTACTCTATTTAACACTTGTTTATACTTTTACTTTACTTAATATTGAATATAAAATCATTGAATATATATGAACGCGCACACAAGGCTAGATTCATTTTTTTATAATTTTTTAAGATAAAAAAATTTTTTAAGATAAAAAAATTACAGCTTATTTGTTGTATTGTTACAACGAATCTTACGTGTCATATATTCTTAGAATTAGGTTATAATAATTTAGGTATAATAATTATTATATATAAATTCCAGATTTGTATTTCTAAATTTATCGGTATATGCTTGGTAGAAATATCAACGTATTAATAATATTTATGCCCTAATTTTTCTTTAGATGAGAAAAGATAGATCATAATCTAAGTGTGTCGTACGTTAAAACGTTAATTAATAAAAGAATAAAAATTTCGTTAAAATCCGCTTTATTATTTTTCTGTTTTCAAAAACTGATAATTTTTTGAACGGTTTGAAAACTATTTAATGTTTAAATTTAATTCTTACATATGTAGTATTTACGTAACATATACATAACATTACATACGTACATACATTACATACTTTTTGAAAAATAATTATGTGTTTTTTTCACTTCATCATTTCATTACTCTATGCATAAAACTATCAAGATACCATTATCGAAAAATAAATCATTTGAGATAGTTTATTTTTAAAATGTTTATAATTAATCATTAGAAATATTTTATATTTTATAATTTTATTTAAGAAAATGGTAGTGATCTTTACATGATCTTCAAATGACTAAATCAGCAACGTTATCGTATGTGCCTTTTTGAAATACTTTTATCTATGTCAAAGACTTTTATCTATGTCATATTTTTGTGTCAAGATTACGAAATAGCTGTTTCTTCATTAAAATGAGACACGTTATATATATTTAGAATTGATATGTTGAGTTTCAAAATTATTTTATTATTGATTCGATTATTGATTATTTTATTTATATTTTATATATGTATATTTTTAAATTATTTGATATTTTAATAACTCAAAGTCTTCTTTTAAATTATTAATTCCTTTTTTGCTGCTCATTTCAGAAAATATTGGTGACCAAAGTCATAAATAAAAAAATTTTTGTTACAAGTTACAAAAAAAATCAATTATAAATATTCTTTTTTTATAAATATGTTAGAAATCATATTATAATTAACCTTTTTATAAGCTAAATCTATTGGTATTTTCCAAACAAAGTAAATATAAAAAATATGTTCCTTTTATAAATTCCGATACTTTTTATCGCTAGTATATTCTTAAATTTAATTCGGATAAAACATTTATTGAAATTAGAATAAAATAATATAATATTAGTATGCTTAATTAATTCTAATTCTGACCCATTATGTTTATCCTAAAGTAAATCAAAGTTGAAAATCTCGAACGTGATAAGCTAATCCTCATTGTCGAATTACGCGCAACAGATAAGAACTCGTCAAGATTCCAGAATCCAACTCGGTAGAATCGATCTGTCAAACCACGCATGAATGAAACATCTGTCACCATCTGGCGTGCGTGCCACGTGGCTCGCCTGGCTGGATTTCATTCAAGCGAAAAGCAACGATGGTAGTCCAAGAGCCAAAGTAGCGAAAAAAATATATACGCGCTTGTTCCAAATATACGCCTTTGCCTTTGCCACAAAGTTCTTTCAAACGTTCTATATAATTCTCAAATCTTCCATCTCGTTTTTTCTAACGAAAAAAAACGCACGCGGGACGTTCGCGCAATCGCAATCGAAGTTGCGTTAAATATCCGGCGGTGTATATATCGATTAAGCTCGCTTCTGCGAGACGTGGAGTTTTGGTCGGGTGGCAGCACAAGTCGGTGGCCGACGGGAAATACGCGGTTAGGTGGTCTACCTGCTCCACCTTCGTATGACGTTCGCTCGCGTTCGTTTGCGCTCGTACGTCAGTCCATTCTCGACAGTTCTCGTCGACGATCGACATTCCGGCATTCCGGAGGCACGAAGTCATCTGGACATCTCGGCACCACGGGGCACTCGTTTTGACGTAAGCCGAACCTACTTCGTATCTCTCGGTTACTTCCCTCCAGCCGGCGCCCTTCGCCGCTTATGTTACCTAAATACCTAAATATCGTTTTTTTTTTTTCTTTTTTTTTCGCATGAGGGAAAATCCCTCTGCTCCGAACTGACTACCGTCGGACTACTCTCGCCGAACTTTCACCGCGGATCTCTCGCGAGCGATTTTCCGCTGCCTCCTTCATTACGCGGCCTTCGTCTTGTTTATCTGCGTTTATCTTCGTTCCTTACTGTACTTCTTCTCCTCCACGTATGTGCCTGTGTGAGTTGATGTCCTCTTTTTCGCACGCACACATGCGAGTTTCGGAGGAGAACACACGCATGGTATGTCGCAATCGTGTTGATTAAATGAGCGAGGCAAAAAATACACGGAAGGAAAAATGTTTGACAATTTCCGCAGTCGAGAGAAGATACATTTTGAATGTATAGGAAATGAAGAAACGCGTACATAAAAAATGCAACATTCTAAATAGAATGAGATGTGCAGAATTGCATAATATGATATAAGTGTATTTAAAAAAAAAAGATCTATGTGTACATACTAGATATTTGTTCTATGGGAAATATTTATTTATCTACCATCGTATAAACTGTCCATGCTGCAATATCTATTTTATCTATATAGTTTAGCTTTCATTTCCGCTTAACTTAAGTCTTTATTTTTTCCAAATTTTTAAGACTGAAAAACGATAAAAAATAAGATAAACCGAGATTAAAGTTGATACAAATGAAAATACATACTTCCGTTGCAAATGAAAATAAACAGAAGAAGATCATCTTAAAATTGTTTTTCTTAGATCTTGTTTCTCACTTTAACTTTTTCTTATTTTTCTTTTGTTCTAAAAATTAGAAAAAAAATAAAGAGAATAAATTAAACCGAGATAAAGTTAATTTAGAAAAAATGGCCAAAAAACATATATATCTCTGTTGCAGATGAAAATATAGACAATCGTCGATATTTCTTATGTCGGTTCTTGTTTTAATTTACTTTGTATTTTTTTCTCTGTTTTAAGAGTTAGGGAAAGATAACGAGAATAAATTAAAATAAATATATAAAGATAAAGAGATAAAATTAATTTGGAAGAAGAGGACAGGAAACATATCTAGGTTGTAGAGTATGAAAGTGAAAGGGCGACGACATTTCTTATGTCAATTCTCATTTTAATTTCTTCTCTTTCTTTATCTTAAAAATTAAAAAAAAAAAGAGAGATAAAGAGTGAATTAAACCGCTGTTAAAATTACTTTATATCGATAGAAGTGGACATTAAACAGTCGCATCGTCAACAAGCTCCCCGCTATTATCTTCACTCGTAAGCTCTTTTTATTTATTTATGCATTCACTCTGAATGTATGCTGCACGTTTTATCTTAATGATCGATAAACGACCAATTCATTTCTTACACCATTTCCGAGGTCTTTTACATCACCTCAGAGGTGATGCGTTTTCGTTCTAACGGCTGACGTGGCCGGCCATGCGCGCTTTCACGCGCGAAATTTCTACAGCCGTGGCGGCGTCACACCACATATAGTTTTTTTTTTTTTTTTTATTGACGTCGGCTCCGGATTTCCCGGGCTGCGGATCGCACACGTCACAGCATGACGCCACTCGTTCGCACATGTGCGCGCACATCCGAATCCCGCTGGCCTCTGCAGCTCTCAATCGTCCTCGATGTGACGAATTGATAACGCCGGGGTCTTTTTCTGCCGATTTCTCCTATCGCGCATTTCTTTCACACTTTCGATGCGTGCGATCGTAATCGTCGTCGTCGTCGTCGGTCACGCTTTATCGAATCAAAGATAACGCGCAACTGACTGAGAAATATAAAGAGACTTAAATTAAATAAATCGATCGAACGAATAGCCGGTTTTCGAACGCGTGAAGTGAACGCTTTGCTTTTACTTCAACGTCTGAAGAAATGTATACTTTCAACTCCTATAGTTTCTATGGCAGATCTTGATTTCGTACAGCTCTGTTTATTTGTTTTTACTCGGTTTCAGGAAAATGCAGTACCTTCTACCGCTATTTTTAGTAGCTTTGATAATACAAACGTCGGTCGCACCACCCGTCACGCAAGAAAAGAAGGATGGGGATCACAAGGACAAGGAGAACGAGGTCGACGACTCTGACGATTTGGTAGGTATATTTCTGGAATAATTCCTTCGATCTGGCTTCTAACATCATGAAACGTGCGTTTTTATAGGGAAATTCAGAGTATCAAATGGAGTACCACCGGTACCTAAAGGAAGTAATTCAGGCTTTGGAAAGTGATCCAGAGTTCCGGGCAAAGTTGGAAAAAGCCAATGAAGATGATATACGTGTAAGTGTCATATTAAGAATATATCATATTTCACTTACATGTACGTCGTTTTCAATTGTGTTTTTTTTTTAGCTTAGTAGATGTTTTTTTAGCTTAGTAGATATTTTTGTACGTAGACGGGCAAGATAGCGCATGAGCTGCAATTCGTGGATCACAAAGTCAGGACGAAGTTGGACGAACTGAAACGAGAGGAATTAGAGAGGCTACGACATCTTGCCACCAAGGAGCATAATCTGATGAATGGTCTGGATTTGAA
The DNA here is from genome assembly GCF_000187915.1 of Pogonomyrmex barbatus. The sequence continues at coordinate 33,382 of NW_011933416.1, read as the reverse complement.
TCATTTGAAGATAGCGGAGCATTTGGATCATTCAAACTCACATACGTTTGAGATAGACGATTTGAAGAAATTAATCGCCAAGGCAGGAGCAGTTTTTAAATCTATCTCTGGATTTGTAGAAAATACTGAGAGGAGACTGAGTTTGAAATGGATTTTTGTTTTTAAACATGTTGATAATATTATTTTAAAACATTGCAGACCACAAAAGATTTGGCAGATGCTGATAAACGAAGACGTCAGCAGTTTAAAGAATATGAAATGCAGAAGAAATTTGAGGAGGAGCAAAAGATGAAGGGTAATACCGGTAACAAAATGCAACGCTTTTAAGCTTGCTTATTTACGAACATATAAATATACTAAGCTACTATAATTAGTAATCTCCTTTTGTTGTATATATTAATGAATAATTGACATAATTGTTATTTATAGTTGTTATTTTTGAAATTAACATGTTTTATTTTTGGAAGGTATGAAGGAGGAAGAAAGGAAGAAATACGAAGAAGAATTAGAAGCGATGAAGAAAAAACACAAAGATCACAAACCTGTAAGTTGAAAAATAGATATATTTAGGCTCTTTTGTATACTTTCTTTTCTAAGAAATAATATGCATTCGCAGTTGCATCATCCCGGTAGCAAACAACAGCTGGAGGAAGTATGGGAGAAGCAAGACCATATGGAAGATCAAGAATTCGATCCCAAAACATTCTTTTATCTTCACGGTAAGAAAAATCAATTGGTATTATTACCTAAAAAAATGATCTTTTTACACATATACAATTATAAATCAATTCAGATTTGGATGGCAATGGTTTCTGGGACCAGGACGAAGTAAAGGCTCTATTCTTGAAGGAATTGGATAAACTTTACACCGAAGGCGCACCAGAAGATGACATCTATGAAAGACGTGAAGAAATGGAAAGAATGAGAGAACACGTGTTTAATGAAGCTGATCTTAATCACGATGGCCTCATAAGGTATATATTTGAGAAACGATTAAAATTTGCATTCAGAATTTTTTTTTTATAATAATCAAATATACTACTCTGCGTTCATTGCAGTTATCAAGAATTTTTAGAACAAACAAAGAAGCCTGACTTCCAGCAAGATGAAGGATGGCAAGGATTGGATGAACAACAAATTTATTCTCAGCAAGAATACGAAGCTTTCCAGAGACATAGGCAGGAAGAAATCGAGAAAATGGTCGCCAAAGGAATGGTGAGCAATTAGTTGTCAAGTTTAATCTGGCACTTAAAAATCAAATAGAGTAATCGTATTTATCGAGTTGTGTATCTCAGTAATTGTAATTACTGTATTAAGTAATTACAGGATTAAATTCTTGCATATGTCAAGATTTTATTTTATTTTTGTATATTACTCTTATATAGACTTTGAATGCTACCTAAATGATTTTATTTTTCGCTTCCATATACATATCTTCGATAGCATGTTCGAGATAAAAATAGAACTTTTACTTTATTGCTTTTTCAACCAAAAGACCATTTATCGTAGACGTCATTATGCGCGACTGTGTAATTACTAGCACGACAAGCGTGTTTTATAAGCTGCTCAACTACTGCGTAGGCATTATCGCTATCGCTTTGACTAAAAGACGTCTCATCAAGTAGTGATTAGAGTAATTAACTTAGCTTGTGCACTTTCTGTTGTTGTTGTTAGTTACCACCACCCCCTGACACTGCACATCTACCTGTCCAACACGAACAGGTGAGTAATTGCAAAACCATGAAGCATTTTGCAAATTCTAGTCTCAGCGAACTTGCGATTATTTTCTCTTAATGTTAAACTTTTTTTATTGTTTCGTAGTTTCCACCGCAATATCAGCAACAGTATCATCCGCAACAGGTGCATCCATCGCAGCAGCAGTATCCCGCACAGATACCGCAGCAACCAGTAGCTGGTCATGTGCCACAACAACAATATCAGGTGCCGCCACAACAACCCTATCAACCTCAAGTTCCACCACCTCATCATTATCCCGGCCAGATTCCGCAGCAACAACAATACCAGGCGCAACAACCACAATATCAAGTGCCAGTAGCGCAACATCAATTCCAGGCTCAACAACCTCAGCAACAGTATCAAGGACAACCTCAACAAGCGCAGCAACAATTCCAAGGCCAGCAGACTCAGCAACGGGCGCAGAGCCAGCCTCAGCAGAATCAGCAGCAAACGCAGCAGCAACAAATGCAGAATCAAGTGCCACAGAATACTCAGGATAATATTTCATCGAGCAGTCAAGGTGCTGCACAAGCCAATCACAAACTTCCACAGCAACAAGATTTGAAAATTCCCGCTGAACAACAATCTCACCAGAACAGTATACCAAACGTGCAAAAAGTGTAGATAACGCGATGCGGCGATTAAATAGTTAACAAAAATGTTTTTAGCTCGTTTCTTTTTAAAGAATAGATCGGTTAAAATTAAACCGAGCAGTTTTTATAGTTCTCTAATTAAAGAGGCTATACAAGACTTTTCTTAAAAAAATTTATTTCAGAACAATGCAATCAAGACGTAGACATTTATATAAAAAATACTGATGGTAATTTTTTACCATTTGCATTGTTTTAATGCCTTTGTTTGCAGCCATATTCAGTTATAGACACACAGTGACAATGAAAATGTGAATATATCCTTTTGCGTTATACATTGAAATAACTTTATTCTCTGATAATTAATTAAATGGATTGACTGAGTAGTCTTCTCTATTAATTGATTAAGATTTTTAATCTACGATTTAAAGAAATAATTATGAAATGTTATTAATTTATGCCATAGTGACAGGTGAAAAAATTAATTTATTTTAACATATACTACGGGAAAATAAAAGAACGATGGTTCGTTTCTAATAACTTAATATGATTGTTGTCAGGAAACAGGTCTTAATTTCATAATGTTATGTTAAATCTTTTTCAGATCACGGAATTTATTCAATGCATTGTTCTCAATGTCAATAATATCTGTTATTGTTTCCAGGAAATTATTACTTTGTCACTATTTCTTTAGTCGATTGAAAATTCAGAATTATTTATCTTGTATAAAATTGCTCAGTACTAAATAAATGTTTTCCGAAAATGCATTACTTTGTTAGAAATCCATCGTATTATTTTACCGATTATGTCGCTCTATATTATCTTATGATACATACGATGTGTATCCGATACATGCAAAATTCGACCGAGACCCAGTGTGTTTTTTTAAATTATTTTTTTATGACCGATAAAAGTTCTTAACAATTAATATATTATCGAGATGAGAATAGTTCCATTATGAATTAGATCGGCATAGTTTTATTAAGATTCAACGAAATTTAAGAAGGCAAAAGCGAAGATTGGAGGACAGGTATGGAAAGAGACACACACACGTTTCGTTTCTCATATTTATTTGTTATTGCATACTGTTTATGTTAGTATATTACTTAGGTATACGTGCCAAGTAGCAACTTAAATGTATGATTGCGTGATTCATCTGTTTGTTCCACCCGTCAAGCGCGCGGATAGGTAGGTTGGTAGGTAGGTTGATGGGTAGGTAGGTAGGTAGGTAGGTAGGTAGGTAGGTAATGTAAGTTGCTTACTGCACTATATATAGGGTGTATTTATAAGTATAGCATACCTCGGTAGAACGTCATCTTACGAACTAGTCGGTAATAAATAAAAGTTGGGACCGGGTTTGGAAAAGGATCTGGGAAGGAGGAGGAAGGGGGAGAACGCGTTTAATAATGGGCGAACGATTCTGCGTTTCTGCGTCCGTGACTAAAGCAAATTGTGCACGAGGCGTTTACGTCTTCGCACACCTTTTTTCTTTTCTTTTTTTTTTCTTTCTTTCTCTTTTTTTTTTTTTCGAAGTAAATCGGGAACGAACGTCGTTTCACGAGTCCTCGTCACGGCTACATCTCGCGTTGTTATCACGCGTTGTTCTTATCTCGATATAATCTATCGGTACGGGCGACTTATCCAAACGGAATTGGGCTACCTACTGAAAGGAAATACTTGCATGTGTGCTCGTTTCTCATTTTTTTTTTTTTCCTTAAAGGCGAAAAATAAAACGATAGTAACTCTACAAAATATTGCCGTTCGCCGTTCGTCATCGCACACGACGAGTGCGACGAGCGCGCTTATAATCGATAATAACGATTCCGCCACTGTCTCGATTAAATCGTCGAAGACTATGCCTTCGTATAATACTCCGCGTTACGCGATGGATACGAGAAAATATCAAATTCTTAAATTGTTAACGTAATAATTGTTTACTACAGACACGTTCCTTCCAATAATCTTTTTAAAATTATATTCGTAAATATAATCTCTACGTTACAAATTTGTCATTTTAAATAAATTTCTAAACTATAATTATAAATATACAATGCTTACTAAAGATTTGTCGTTCTTCTTTTTATTTAGACTTTTAAACCGTAATTGTAAATACTTGCTTAAATATCTTATAGCGTTTTCGATCGCGATGAATTTCGATCGGGATTAACGTACGTTGTCCCGCACTCGCTTTTTTCATTCTTTCTTTTTTTTTTCAACGCTTGCATCCTATGTACATCTCGTTTCAGGATGCGCACGTATGACGTCATCAGCCCCCGAATGAAAACCCACTGCAATCGAAAACGCTTAAATAGCTCATAATAGGCTTCTCGTATCTATCGTATAAAGATTAAAAAGATAGCCACGCTTATTCGAGGTGGAGTAAATGTAAAATTATCAAAAACGCGCGCGCGATCGTGATCTCTCGCCCGGGAAATTAAAAAGAAATTCCTAGCTATGTAAGGCGGCAAGAGAGAGAGAAATTATTTCGAAGCGTATATTATATATATATATATATAAATCGTTATCCAACTGATTCAATTATAAATATTCTCGCAGATGTGCGCGTCGCACATTTGCGACTTTCGCGATTGAATCGAGACAATGCTGAAGAGGATCGAGAGCTCACCGAGAGTTCACTTGGGCATAAAGAAAAACTGAGCTTCCGAGAAGGAGAGAGAGAGAGAGAGCCCTCTTTCCTCGTCGAAAGACGCCCGCGGTCACGCGGTTCGCTCCATCACCTCCGAATCATACGAGCGGAAGGAAATTGAAATGAAATCCGGATTTCTCTTAGGCTACTTAAACGGAAGTCTCAACGAGAGAACTCCTTGAGAAATAAATATGTTACATGTTACAGTGATAACGATGAACCTTGCCGTACATGCTGCTCCTCCTCTATTTACAGTAAAGACAAACAATCTCGTATGTCCCCTCGGCTTCTTGAATAATGTAAATGTCGAGTATGTGTGTGTGTGTGTGTGTGTGTGTGTGTGTGTGTGTGTGTGTGTGTGTGTGTGCGTGTGTGTGCGCATGTATACGTGTATGTATGTCGTGTTCTGCGTGTACGTGTGTAATAGGTATGTGTTACTCGGGCTCGTGTACGATTAAATAACCGGAACTCTGAAAATTGTGCGATCCTATTGCTCGACTAATAGTCCTCGCGAAAAAGAAAGATGCCACATCTAAGTTGTCCCTTAATTGTTAACTATAAGTAGAGAAACGGAAAACGCGGCGTGTTATCATTTTCGCGTGGCCCCGACGACGACGCGTGGAGACTCCGGACTCGCGCGATCGCGCGTTTCCTTGCATTTCTGCCGGAGCGATTTCAGCGCGATCACGCGAGCCTTGGGACCCCTTTTCCGGGGGGCGGGAAAGAAGACACCGTCATCTCGGCCACACGTCCTGTAAAACTAGTCGTAAATCGTGTGTACGGAGACTACTTATGTTCTGTTTTATAGTCGGCTGTCGCTGTTCGCTGTGCAATTTGCTTTCTTCTGCTGATTCTTCCTTTTTTTTTTGTTTTTTTCTCCCACCACCCAATACCGCGGCAATAATGACGATCAAAGGAAAGATTTCACACGTGCGTGGAACGAAAGCTCTTGCCGATCGATTTTCGCATGCGTGAAACTCACAGATCGCCCGTCTCGCGTATCGACGGTTGCACTTTCGTAAGACGTTTGAATTTTTTTCTTTTTTTTTACTCTCTTAAAATGAGCGATTAATTTTCCTCAATTGCTTTATCGAAATCTCTGATTAATGTTTATTTTCTTTATTATTATTAACATAGATTTATTTTAATCTCCGGTTTAACTTACTTTTCATCTTTTCTTTTTTTTGTCCTAAGAATTGGGAAAAGTTAAAGAGTAAATTAAGCCGAGATTAAAATCAATAGACATTGATAGAAATGGACGTAAACGCCAGTTTGAATTTCTCTCTTTCAAAAAATATTATTGGATTGAATTTTCTGGCCTCGCCTCATCCTCGAATTGATTTCATTCTTCAAAGGAAAAAAAACCGAGGAGTTGCCAATCGGTGCGATTCCATCGATAAATGAGACAGCGCGTCCGCGAGTTGAAACTGAATTGGCTCTTACTAAAGTAATGCCAGAGTCACGCACGTCCGTCCTTTTTGTGTCGGCCCGACAAAAATCCTACGAGCTACACTTCATCCTCTCTCGATTCTAAAGCCTTCAGCCTTTATAGTTCGCCTAGCGCAAAACTCTGACCGTGAACTTTTTTGTTTTGTCCTCGACGACGTTCGGAAAACAAAAAGAACCGCGGCCTCTATCTCGCTTTATCTCTCGCTCGCTCGCGCTCTCTCGCTCTTTCTCTCTTTCGCAATAAAACGCACTCAGCCTCAGTATAATCCTACAGCGTCAATATATCCTAAATTTTTTTTTTTAATTAATATATATATATTTATATATATATATATAA
>NW_011933416.1:9488-25436 GCF_000187915.1 Pogonomyrmex barbatus | reverse complement strand
GGGTATTACCTGTGTGGATTGATCCAAAAACACAAATTTTGTCGGGTAGTTTGTTGCTTCGGACATTCACTCTGACACGCACACACAGAATTCATAGATACGTTGCGTTATTCGACATAGGAGAGTTCGCCGGTTAACTGAATATTTCGCTCATTGCGTTTTTTTTTTTTTTTGCATATAGATAGACCGGAAAATCTCGAAAAGGGGATTTCCCTCTTCGCGAATAGTTCAGGAACGGCCGAAAAATTTTGTATTGAAAAATGGCGCGACTGCAAATTTATATCGACCATCAAATCCGGGCCGATTTGTATTTGAGGATTATATACACTGAATTTAGAAAAAATGGAACGCTCTGCACGTTTGTAGCGCCAATAATGTAATTTAAGAATTAAATAAACATCTCGAATTTCAATGGAAAAGAATTAATAAGAACGCAACGGTGTATACAGGGGTATTATAGAAATACATAGAGACGTTTCTTTCCCGAGATAATTAATTTTTGACTTCTTCATTTAAATTAATCGAGAATAAAGTTAATTCATAACGAGCGCCGTGGAAGAAATGAAATTTTCAACTCTCGTAGCAAGCGAAGCGGCGTGTCAAACTTACACAACATATCTATAAACAAGCATCACACGAATAATGCATTCAGCAGAATTTCGAATGACTTTTCTCGTCGCTTAGTCAAGTGGTCACGGTCTACGGGACACTTAAATTTTTTTTTGGAAGGCACTTACTACTTTTTTTTCTTTTTATACAATATTTAATTTTAAACTCTTCCGCATTCGTTCTCTCTCTCTCTCTCTTCTCTCTTTTTTTTCTTCTCTCTCTCTCTCTCTCTCTCTCTCTCTCTCTCTCTCTCTCTCTCTCTCTAGTCTCTTCTCTCTCTCTCTCTCTCTCTCTCTCTCTCTTTCTCTCTTGCTCGCTCATTCTCTCTTTTTCACTCTCACTATCATTCTCTCACATTCTTCCTTTCTCTCTCTCCCGAACCAACGTGCCGATGTTAGAATTTTCAGAAAATTCCATTTTCGCGGCAGCATATACATATAGCATTAAACTATTTGAAAAATTACTAGTCTGTTTATAGCGATAATCAAACGAGGATTTTCATATTAACATCATCGAAAGATGATATTTTGCGATAATCAAATCTGAAGATGGTTGGATCGAATTTAGCACAGACGATCAATTACAAGACCAATATATTCTATTACCAATATATTCTAATCTCGCACAATTTTGTACCGATTTGTAACGATATTATAATAAAAATTGTCTTGTTAGTGATAGCGGTCAAATGAGGAGGATCACCGAAGTATTAGCACCGAAAGGCGATACCTCGCGATAATCAAATAACACTTGACGAATCGTCTGAATTTAGCAAATTTTAGCAAATTGACTGATTATGACCTTCAATAAATTCTACTAGTGCATAAATTCCGCTCAATTTCGCACGGTATTAAAAATACCTCACCACCTTAACTTGGTCGGCACGGGGCTCGTTCATCGATTGTCGAGGGCTCGGGATCCCTTTGCGGAATCACGCGCGACGTGTGTAAAATTTTGAAAAATAGCACGATCTTTCGAAAGGAGAACACGTATACGAGTTTTTCTCTCGGTCCATTCGCTCTCTCTCTCTCCCGTCCCGTACTTGCATTCACGCTCGCACATTCACGCTCGCACATTCACAGGCTCGTATTCGCAGGTTCGCAATCTCGCATCGATGCACATACACTCGTGGTTCACCGAACTCACCGAAATTTCGACACGGTCTGTCGTGTCGAGCCACAGTTTCTCGTCCCTAATCCCTAAACCTTATAATTTTTATACTTGGCATACCCCAAATATGGCAGGAAGGCAATCATTATACTTAATAACTTTATAGCGATCATCTCGGCCTAGAGAGTGTGCTCGCTTTATAAGCCGTTGAATTTGTTTTTCTCCGTCTCTAAATACTTTGTCGTACTTTTTTCCCTCTTTCGCTCTTTCTTCTGTCTCTCTCTCTCTCTCTCTCTTTAATTCTTTTTTGCTCGTTTTGCTTGCTTGGTAGACAATCATAGTGAATTTTGTACATCTCCCTTACTTATCGAGCTTAGATCGATGACGTCGCTTACTGCCTGGCGTCGAAAGGATAGTATTCTTGCACAAAGCGTCGCGGATAGAATTGAGATTTCTAGTTTCCTCAATTGAGAGATTCATACATAAAAGCGCAAGACTTAGTCTTTTAGGATGTTTTATATATATAAAAAAATTATTTATATTAGATTCACATAAACAATTGAAAACCAGATCTATTTTTCTAAAAGAAAGATTTACATTTCTTAGAATGATTTACAGAAATATGAGAACGAGAGAATTCGCGATCTCTCTAATTTATTACTTTCACGTTATTATTATATATATATATATTGCTAATAAGAGAAACCTTACTCTTATAATCTTAAATAATTTCAAGCAAATCTTTCGCGACACCTAAAAATTAGGACATATCACAAACTGATCCATGACACGTTGTGTAAGGACTCGATAGTACAACGTGCAACTTCGTTCGAGGCGGCTTACTCTTTCTCGTCGGTATCCGTCTCGAATAATCAATCATTCGGCAGTAGGCGACCCCTTACGAGTTATTATACATTTGGCATTAAAAGTACAGTTATCGTATATGCGTAGTATAAATTTCGAGTGTGTATCTTGTGTGTACGGCGCGCTCGTGTATATCAGTGTATGTATATGTCCACATGTGTGTACGCGTGTGTGGCGTGTGTGTGTGTGTGTGTGTGTGTGTGTGGAGTTTTTCTTTTACCTTTATTACATGTACATAGTCTGTACGACACGACGATGACACGACTATCTAGATTGGAAAAAGGTGGCGGCGCGCTCGCGAGGCGCCGACGACCCAATAGCTATAATATGTTTGCTAGAAGAAGGTTTTTATTTCTTTCTCGCTCTCCCATTTCTCCGCGTCTCTGCCCTCTTGACGAAAGATCGGCCGCCGAGCGATCTTCGTCTAGGACGAACCGCTATCGTCGCTCGATCGTCCTTCCTCGAAGCTGAGCCAGGCGAGAACACTCTCGACACTCGCTTGTCTCGCGTCCGCACTCTGTGTATCCGTCAATTATTCTTTCTCTCTTTTTTTTTTTTGATTATAAGCCTCTCTTCCTCTTTCTCCCTAACATCCCTCTAAGATATTCGTATGCACAGTACATCGCGCTCGCGTACAACGTTCGGAGTCGCGTATGCATTATATATGTATATTATAAACTCTCCCGCGAGGAGGTGAAGTGAATCAGACAGAGCTCGATCCTTCGCAGAAAGCCTATCGATCCGCATCACCGACCCTCCTCACTCGCTGACGATCACGAAGAGAGAGAGATCCTCCTCGGGGTCATCGACGCTCCTCCCGCTTCCACGTTCGACGATCCTGCAACGGCTGACGTCGTCGTCTCTCTTCTTCGTCCCGCAGCCACCTAAATGGCTTACTATTCGCAGCGCGAATCCGTGAGCGGCTCGAGCTTCACTGGGATCTTGTCCTTGTCCTTGAGACCATGGGGGCTCTTCACCAAATCGGCGATGTCCTCCTGGAAGAGAGTCTCCGGGCGTGGACTGACGAAGCTTCGCGCCGGCTTGTACGTCATGCCGCTCACGCCGATGCCGACTTCCACGCTGCTGGGTATGTGACCCGCCGGGTCCATCAGCGGGCCCAACGGGCTCGCCAGAGGACTCTCCATCGGGCTCTCGGGCGGTCCGCCCGAGCCCGGGCTTGCTAGGCCGAGATTCAACGGGGAATTGCCGTTGTTGCCGGCGCTGTTGCTACCACCGAGGCCACTCACGTTGCTGTTATTGTTGTTGTGGTGCTGGCTGGCCTGCATCGCTGCCTGTAGATTCGATGACAGACTGGTGGACAGGCTCGTCGACAGATTCGTCGCCATCATGTCGTGCTGCTGCGAGTGCGCCGCTGCCACCATACTGCACATTTGATGTCGCAGACCTGGAGAAATGGTAAAGACAAGACGAGATTAAAATCTTGAAACGAATAAAGTTGCCTCATCAATAATATCTGGGACGAGGGAGAAATCCGGCTCTGCATTTTTCAGAATTTCGATATAGTTGATAGAATTCTGAATTTTTCATATATACTTTCGAAAGTCATAAAATACAAATAATATAGAAATTTGTTCAGAAATACTAGAAACATTTTAACATTTTTCATTTTTAAATAATTTTTTTCATCTACAAGAAGAATTTATAGAGGGTAGTTACACAAAAATAGAGAAATTCCTGCAGATTTCTGACGCATTGCAAGTATATATATATATAAAAAGACGCAAAATATCCCAGAGTGCAGTTTATTTCGCGGAATCAAGGCTTCAGGAATATTGGCTGCATTTTAATAAAAAACGTTTCAAATGTTTCGGCTACTCCTAGAGCGTCGCCGATTTTGAGAGAGGAAAAGGAAAGAAGAAAACGAAAGAAGAAAAGCGAGAAATAGTTTGCATTTGGTGTTGCAGTTACCTTGAGCGACCGCCGCGACCGCAGCCGCGGCTGCCGCACCCGGGCTAACCGCGCCTTCCGGACCATTGCAAGCGGCGTAGTTCGCCAGGCTGGGATACATCGTGGTCGGCTCCTCCTTGACGATGTGGGGCGAGTGCCCATCGCGGAACACCACCGCGCGAATCACGCCGCGAATATGCTCGTCCGGCCAGACGCCCAGCAGGATCCTCTGCGGTCTTCCTCGTCCCTTTGGACGCAAATCTACAAATAAGAGGGAAGGAAAGGGGAACGAGGGAGAAAGATTCATTTCACTGCACAAATCATGCTCTACGAATCGTATGCCGCTTATTTTCTCCGGCGCTTTATATCATTTGAGAATCGCGAGAATCTATGACTTCCAATTGAAATGACGGAATTAAATGATTTGAATGGAACAGGCAAGAATTTCCTTGTCGGAAAGTCACTTATCAATGAACAAATCTCAGCGACGAAGGCCTTGCACTAAATAAAAATATTAAAATAATTCAATAACTCTTAAGAAAATAATTTAAAAATTATCCCCTCGTTAAGTAATTAATAAATAACGCTTTAAAAATAGCTTCAATCACTGTTTTAAGAGATACAAATTAATGATGCGTAACTAAGCATTCTTATTAGATGTTAGTCCAGTTGTAACTACAGCGTTTACGAGAGCAGAATTGATTTAGATCATCTTCTCGATTGGTCATACCGTCGCGGTTCATTACGCGATTTCCTCGCGTGTGTTTGATTAATCGTAACATCTTAGAAACGTCTTAGGAATCACGATCAGACGTCGAACGTACGGTAATTTCAGGCTCGATTTTCGCATCCCACCTTAAGCTTATGAGAGATAAAAAAATACAGAGATAAAATATACCTTTTATATATTTTTGAGATGTAAACTGTGGCTTTTCTGTAGCTGATTTTATTTTCCAGAAGACTGTAAAAGTTCTACATGAATTTTTTCTCCTTTACGAGATCACTCATCGTCGCGGCTTCTGGCGGTATATTCTGGCGTTACGCTGGTCTACCGCATCTCGATATCAATTTTCGATGAGTGTGATCTGGCCCTCGTCACTGAGGAACATTGCTATTTCGCGGTGTTTACGTCAGAAAATGCCAAGCGAAAATGTATAGTACTCACCGGCCCCGCCGTCGGCGCTGGGACCCAGCATGTTGTGCACTCGATTCGCGTACAGGACGAACGTCGGGTAGGGGATATCGTATTTCCTGAAAGATAGAAGCGGGGATCACAATTGTGAGTTGTAGCTTACAATTATTATAATTAATATAATTTATATCTCGCTTCACTACTACGTCGTATCTTACATTACGCATTACGTCTCTTAATTAACTTTAGCTGTCCCCTATCCCGCCCGTTCGTATTTTAATGCTATTTTATGTTTATCCCATTTCATTGCGTATTTCATTTTAATTTATATTAATTTTATTATACCGACGGAGAATGAAAGATTCAACGGAACATATTTGAATGCATGGCGATGGAAATTATGCAATCTCTCGAAATTATGCAATCGCGCAGGGGAATACGTTGGCGATGACGTTGCGCGTTTAACGAAGTAACGTAGAAAGCTCCTCGCGAGGAGCAACGCGAGAGAATCGCTTATCTTGTACTCCACCTGTGCAATATTATCGTTGTATGTATCTCGTAGCCTCATTAGCTCGTACAATTTGAAATATATCAACGACGATTAACAAAGAAAAGAAAAGAAAAAGAAAAAAAAAAAAAAAAACGAAGCATTCTTGGCGGTTGAAATAAAAATTTGTAAAAATAGCATCTAGAGCCGTATCGCGGCGGAAGGCATTAGGAAAGCATTATCGATCGTCGAATCGATTATCGTAAAAATTATCGCTCGCGGCTCGTAAAGTCGCGCTTTATTGAGTCGCTTTGTACGCGAATTAAAAGAAATCCCTTTAACGGCGAGTCGACGTTGTTACGCAAACGTGATACAGGCTTTACGACGTCCGCGCGCAAATAATTTTAAAGCAGCCGCTTTGAGCGGCAGCAGATCGGGCGATTATTTAGCATGATTCAGGCACGGCGATAAGGTATGCCTGATGCGGGATAATTTCCAGGAATTTTTCATTGCGTAATAACCCGGCTCTATTGTACGCGCCGCATCATAAGACATTTATATAACAATTTTAACTATTTACTCGGTACATTGCATGAGTTGGCGCGCGGAGGAAACAACGGCGCGGCATAAACTCGCATAAAATATTTATCTTTCGCGTATCATTTATTAACAGTAGCAAGAACACGTTCGCCGCTTCGCGAGACGAACTCTTGGGATAAGCAATTAAAATAATTCTTTAATTTTTATATTAACGCATTTCATCACTCGGCGTTAATATTAAATGTCGCGTACCGAAGTTTTATGCAACTGGCGCGGGGAGTATATTATTAATTTTATTATTGGTTCCACCGGCGCGCGATACATGCGCGGTATATCCCATCGTATGCGGAAAATGATTGCGACTAAATTAATTATTTTTGCAATATACATCGCGGAGACATTTCGATATATTTTTTAAATTAACGCGTTTTCTATCAGCCGATATTATTAATATATTACGCGTAAATATAGTGAAAAAGTGCAATTAAATGAGATAAATAATAATTTTTATAAAACGCGATGGAAACGTTGAAATATTTTTAAGATTAATTAATAATGTCTATTAATATTAATATTACACGCAATAGACGGGTCATATTGCGCGTAGTATTTATTTTTATCGTGACATTTTTTTCACAGACTATTCCTTCGCTTGTCGATCTTGCCGAGTGAATTTTTTTCTCCCGTTCCAGTTTAATTAACGAGATCGGATAAAAATATAATTTTATGACAGGTAACATTGTAAGATATTTTGTAATTTGCATTTGGAAGAATTAATGGTTTAATTAAAATATTATTTCGAAAAAAATTTCGCTGGTAAAGGTAATATACAGGTAACTATATCGCGCAACTATACCTTGCCGCTTGGCTGAGGGAGAGTCCTTCTTTCAGCACGCTAAAGATCGCCTCCGCCATGGTCTCCGGCCGCCAGGATTTGAGGGGTCCACGTTCCCGGAAGCGCAGGTTGTGCACCAGGCTCTGATTGGTGTTCCAGCACTTTTGCCACATGGACTGCAGCTGATACTGGTAGCTGTCTGCTAGTAAACGCCCCCCGTGGAAAAGAGAAAACACAGAAAAGCAGCTATTAGTCGGGGAGATCGACCAGTTCAAGGAGGGATAAGAGGGAGGAAGGCAGGATTCAGGGTGAATAAATGTCCTCGTTATTGCATGACTTTTTTATTAATCGGAATCCGCATCCATCGCGCTCGTCGTAACCTGCGTTCGTTTGACGAGCCGCAACTCCCGCGAAGGCCCCTCGATTCGTTCGTGCGATCGATCGGATCGGGGGATCGAAATGGGGAAAACAAATCGTCGTAAAACGTTAACGATTCCGCAATGTGCAATTTTCACGCCGAATCGATACTCTCGCGGTCTCGATGCATGCAGGTGCATCTTGCCGTTTATGCCTTGAACGTGGGCGGAGTCACCTGGAAAACGGCGCTTAAGAAAGACAGCTATTGTACGTGTATGCGTGTGTATGTGTGTGTGTGTGTGTGTGTGTGTGTGTGTGTGTGTGTGTGTGTGTGTGTGTGTGTGTGCGTGTTCCGGTGAGTAGGTGTGGCGGAGTAAATACTAAGGAATTACGCCTTTCTAGGTAGAATCCAATATCGATGTATTGCCGTTTGCCGTACAATCGTTACAGAGCGTTACAGAATCGTCGTTAAACGAAACAAGCGCATCGCGGTTAGCGTAAATGCGTTACGTTAATGCTACTTAACACTAAACGTCCTTTTACTTAATGTTAAACGAACGAATAATTATTTATTATATATCGCGTCGCGGAGGGAAAGGGGGGGATTCTAAAAAAATGCGGAATGTATGTCTTATGTCTTAAATCAAGAAATCAGAACACATCGTTATCAAACGTTATCAAAACGTTTTGATTCGTCTTAGAACGCACATCTTATATCGCTGATCATTACAAAATTTCTTTATCTTTTTTTTTTTTTTTTTGTAAAATAACTTGAACTCCTTATTGCTCTTTGTTTTATTATGTGAAATTGAAATAAATCAAATCGAATAAATTCCACTTAACGTCAGACGTTTCGTGTCCGATATTACCGTAATATAACGCAAAATCGTTACAACTTGAATAATCGCTAATACGTTTATAATTGCTTTATTATAATATCATCATGGCAGATCAGAAGCCTCGCAATAAAGAGTACACGTTACCTCGCACGCTGCCGATATATATCACATATTATTATAACGCATTAAGAGTCTCCTTGACGTAACGGAGTATTTTCCAACGTCGCGTGCGAACAAATTTATCGAAAAAGAGGATCTTAATCGACCGGAGAAATTTAGTGACGGGCGAAAGAAACGTCCGGCGGGGCGACATTTACCGTCACTTCCGTCGCTCGCGTATGGCACGTATGGCCGGCCTCAATTCGCAACGATTATTTGATAGTTAAGTTATTGGCTTTAATTAAACCTCCCGTATGACCAATTTGACAATTAATACAATTCATCGGAAAACGCGTGCGCGGCTAAGTCCGGCTATTCTTAGACCCACATTCTCGTGGCGTATTTTTAACGCTAAATCCTCGTTAACGGTGTGTATACACTTAGCGAACGAACAACGGATGAACAGCGAACGTGTAATTTGCGTCTAACCGGAGGAAAATTTTTTTTTAAACCATCCGATCAGCTGTTTTATGAAACTCGGCCTGAAATCGATCCATTTGGATTTGTTGTTTACAGCGTACGCATTTTCCAAGATATAAAAAAAAATTCTGTTTTTTTTTTTTCTATGGTTTGTTTGCTAGGTGTATACCGCACCTTAATACATCGACATGTTGAATAACCGACGAAATATTGAGCCGCGTCTACTGCTGAATACACAGCCAGGAGACGAGAACGCGAATCGCGGAAACTCCGTCGTCGCACACAATTTACATTTTTACTTACTTACGTTAACTTTTTATCTACGAAGGCACTAAGTACATTTTTCTTTCGTTTTCCTCATCGCTCTCGTCCCGCTCCGACGAAGGGAATCTCGCAAGACGATCTTTCATTTCAGCGCAATGAATCGCTTTCGTCATGTCGCGCGCTCGATGATCGTTCTCACACAATCCGGGTTCGGGATCAGAGATCCTGGTCTTTCATCGGTGCGGTTAGAAAGCGGATCGTCCTTGCTACCGTGGACCGTTCGCGGGGATGCCACCGGGGATTGCGCCTTTGTTCGCGACGTGATTATCTCCGAGGCGCGGTAGCACCGTCGTAACGCGGCCAGTTTACGGGCCGTCGCGCGAGATATCGTCCTCACTTTCGATACTTTATCGAGGAATGTCGCGCACGACCATTTTAATACCGCTCATTCACACTTAATTCTCTCTCCTCTCACGCCCGCGCTGTCTCTCTCTCTCTCTCTCGTTCCCGAGCACGCTCCGCTGGCACTCGGCGTGTCGCACTTTTAGCGGACGCCCGATAACGCCGGTATAATATTACATCGTTCTCGCCAGGATTCAATTAACGCGCCGCTCGTAAATACGGGAATACTGCAAGTCCCCTCGGTGGCGACGATCGACGATAATATGACGCGAGAAGCGCGCCGTCGAAGGAGAGGGCGTTCCGTTTCTCGCCTTCGCAGGCTCCACGAGCTTCGGGAGCGAGTTGGCGAACGCGCGCGTACGATAACGTAAAACTCTCCCGCGAACGAGAGGAATCCTTTCTCCCCTCCCCCTCCCCCCGTTTGGACGGCCGATAAAGCGACACGCGGAATTATTTGATCGACGATACTCGCTATAATAAAAAAAACGACGATAAACATCAACGATTTCGCTAACTGGATTTTTTTCTAGCGAGCTACCTTGAAATCCGAGGCAAGCCGATTTTTTTTTTTATATAGGGGCGTTCCATAAAAGGAAAATTAGCGACGTTATGTTTTTCTCCGAGGAAGACCGAGCGAGAAACGGCTCTCGACATTAATTGCCACGTGTTGCTCGATAATTGCTGGATATTAGTCGCTTATTGCCCGACGATGCGCGCAACGATACGATACGTGTACACACGTCGCAGTCAATAATTGACGCAAAAAAAGTCGGCCGTCTAAAGTGTGCCCTGTCAACGGCCGTCCCGCTCCCCGCGCGTAATTGAGTCGTCTCCCCCTCCCCCCCCCCCTCGTCCCTCTCTCGCCGCGAAACGCGAGCGGGCCGATAAAAGTATCGTGCCGTCCACAGTCCTGCGACGCGAGCCTCGGCGGTGGAAGTAATCTAATATCATTCCTCGTCGTTGCTGTCAAGTATCACCACCAGTTATGGGTCGCGGAATGAGTTTTTCTCGCGCAAGCGGAGAGCTAAACGCGCGAGGAAGATATGCCCCGGTTTTGGCCCGCTTTCTCTCTCTCTCTCTCTCTCTCTATTCTGTGAGAGTTCGTCGCCTTACGTCATCGGGTATACGGCATTCCGCGGTTCGCGCGGTTCAGAGCGAATCGATTCAAGTTTAAGCGCGAGCGAATTATGCGCATTTGTAAAACGTACGCGCCCTGCGTTTATTTCCGCGAGCGGAATATCGCACGGCCGGACCGGATCAACGATCAGCACACGTTAATCGCGATTTAACACTCGAGTCGCGTGCGGCGAATTCAGAGCCGATATATATTTAGATATTTAGCTCTCTTCTGTACGGTCCGTCGCTTTGCTCTACTTTCGTGTTACGTTTATCCACGACTGTTCCTTCGCTGTTCATTACGCGTGCTGTACTATTTATATTGCCGTTAAATAACCGACGTAGCCGCGCACGGAGAGAAAGAGAGAGAGAGACTTTAGCTTAACACCGCGTTCGCGTTCGACGTGATATTTGTTGTTCAACGGGAACATTTTTATTCTTTCGTTGATTAACCATTTATCGCTCTCTACAGGATCGACTTTCGTAAGTAGGCGGCATACTTTCTTCATCCCGTTTGCTCTTCACATTCATAAATCTTTCTGATCTTCCGCAACTTCAAACAATGCCGTCGCTTTAACAAGGAACGGATATGTGCTCATTTCGTTAATGCGATTATCCATTAGATTTGGAATGTTAACAGAAACAGCGTGTACCTTCTTGCGGAGAACGCTTTTCTCCTCGCCTGATGATTCTAATACGCTAAGACATAATTATCTCGCAATTATTATTGCCGGGAACAATAAGGAAACGCGAGCCCGACGCGCTTAACATGGCAACGTTAATAACTTAAACAATTGTCTTGTTATAGTAATAAAATAGTAGAAAAATATCTAATTATACGACAATACCGTGAGCAACAACAATCAAATCTTCGGAATGATTTGGTCCCACCGATATACAAACGGTGATCGGAAAGTATATATACAGAGTATGGTATATTCGAAGAGAGACGAGTGTTTTACTCGTCGATTAAATTATGTGGAAGACGGAGATGAGTGGAAGGCACTAAACTCATTACATGCTAAATTGTTCACGAGTACATGATTTGCAAAAAAAATGCAATAGAGCTCCCGAAATTGGCGACGCGCTTAAAAGCATTTGGCGATGCCGATTTCCTTTTCAGTCTTGGCATCTTTGAACATCTTTCATTATAACTTTTGCAAATAATAAGAAAATAAACAAACACGTAACCACTTTAAGGTTATAAAAAAAAGATTGCATATTTGAATCGTAATTTTATTATTAAATTGCAGAAATTTTCATAAAAGTTCACGTGGAGCATGCACGCTCTCTATCTCGCTTCCTTTTAACGTTAAATATTTTTCGCGTGCGTTTTCGAGTTGCGAATCGAGTTATCCGCAAATAAATTGACGAGTCCTCTTATTGTATAATGCGTCATGGAAATTCTATTACTTCAGAAGCGTTGAAAGAACCGAGGGAAAAAGGATCGGGGAACATTGTCGCGAGGGAATAATCGCCGTTGATGCAATCGATTCCAATGGATATTAAATTTAATCGAACGTAGACATTTTTTGCCGATTAAAATCCCCACGATTTTACGCCGCGTTATTATTTCGCACGATTGCCCGTGCGCGCGATGCAAACGCGGCGTTCGATTTTCAATTAGCGGGCAAATTCTTCCCGCGACCTTGCTTGTGCAGCGATTTTCCGCGTTGAAGTCTACGGATTGCGCGTCGATTGTCGGTACCGCGCGCATGCTCCGGAGGAATCATACAAGTGGATCGAAAAAGGGGGAAAAAAAAAAAAAAAAAAAAAAAAAAGAAATAAAGAGGACCGAAAAGGACGGCGATCGCGAGAACGCTTCAAACGCGTTCGATGGAAGATTTTCTTTTTCCTTCTTCCTTCTTTTGATCTTTGCATTTTGAAGGAGCTCTCTGAAGAATGGGGTTGGCCGCGTGATTTCAAGATGAGCCGTATTTAATCTCGGGATAATCAAATGCGACATCGCGCGCAACGACTCCTCTTCTCTGAACGCGCCCGGTCACTCTTAAGTGTCACCATTACTTTTTACAGTCCGAGAATGCGAGTGCATCACGACCGGGGAAGCGAATAAAGGTTGCATGGCGTGTCGCGTCGCCGTCCGACGGCACGCCGCTCGAACCCGGCTTACCGTATTCCCTTTGCCTTAATGTCGCCTGAATGAACTCGTTGTCGCCGGCTTATTAAAAATTTTCCACATTTTTCTTCATTCTCGTGCGTGAGGCAAAGGGAACTCTCGCGTTCTCGCAGTCGCGACACACAACCAGAAGAGAGAGAGAGAGACATCGTGGAATTTCACTTCGGATTACATTTTTCGCGCAAATCTACTTGATAAAAAACATACTTATCGCGAAGTACGGATATTGTCTGCTTCTTTCGCAAGGGAACCTCGCGAAATGTCAAATGCCGATTTTAATAATGATTTTGTGTGTGTGTGTGTGTGTGTGTGTGTGTGTGTGTGTGTGTGTGTGTGTGTGTGTACATATAAATTACGTAAATTTAGAAAATATTAGTTGGGCTCATAATAAGCAATTTAAGACAATTGTTTTAAAAAATTCATCTCTTTGCATTCTTTATATGAAAGAAATATATATTGCATTGCTATAAAATAATAGCGCTTTTATAGTACAATTTTCTCAGAAAAACTTGTGGAAATTATTTTTTAAAATATTAGTGATGTGAAAAAATAGAGCTAATTTTTATTACTCTGTAAAACTTTTTTTCATATCTTGAATAATTTTTGAGATATAAGGAAAAAGTTAGGAAATATAAGTAGTTGAATTGATATTTTGATAAATTCATCTATTTACGTAACCGTATTACTTGTAAAAATTCATTAAAATCAAAATTTGATCTCTTCGCGAGGGTCCCTTGTCAAATGAAGAAATAAAATTTTTATCAACCTGTAACCTCCATAAAAACAGACTGCTCGCTTATGAATATTACATTTGCAATGAAAATTAAGCGAATAAAATGAGATTCCTTTACGTTGCGTACTGCAATTATCAGAAGCTAACTATTGCATTCGCTTTATGTGACGAAGGCTCTCTAAAACCACGTCTCTCTCTGCGATAAATCTTGGTGACAGACCGGTCACGTTAAGAGGAATCGGCCCCGTTCTCATTCTCGTCGTTGATGTAAAGCGAGACTATCGAGTGTTTCTTGCAAAAGGCCCACCACCAGCGGAAGCCCGATAGTCCGGTGAACACGAAACTGGGGTCGTGCTTCCGCCTGAGACGCTCGACAAAGTTCAATATCGCGTTCAGAGACTTTTTCGTGCGCCGATTGTACGGGCTAACGCTGATGTCGCAGCAGAATTCGAGCACCGCCGTTTCTTCGCTCGGATCGAGGGCGGTTTCTTCGAGGATCATCATCCTCTTGGACTTGCCGAGGATATTGTCGTAGAGGGTACCCTTCGGGATGCCGTATTTGGTAGACGCCTGGGTGAAGCGCATCTTCTGGGTCACCACGGCCTCGATCGCCTCCTGGAGATCGTGCCGCGTCCACGTGGGCGCCTTCAGCTTCAGCAGGGTCGTGTAGTCAGCTAGAAAATAGTCAGCGATTTCTTTTTCGACTTTTCAGTCTCGTCTCTCGTCTTTAGTTTTTTTCGCGCTGAGGAACCGCGAGAAAAAGCCGCACCTAGAGAAGATTGAGAGAATCGCGCGAGAGTCGCGCAACTTGACGAAACATTCTCGCCCTTTACTCTCTTCAACTTCCTGCTCTGTTC
Organism: Pogonomyrmex barbatus; assembly: GCF_000187915.1. The sequence continues at coordinate 10,667 of NW_011933416.1, read as the reverse complement.
TACGTTATTTCTACGTTTTATTGCTTCGAGTTTAGATAGTTGTATTTAGCGTAAACACTCGGCGGAACATCGAAGTGAAGTTTATTCGACAAAAGATTACAATTAAAGATATTTATGAAAATGAACATGTGAGACAATGTATTTTTAAAAGTGGATCAAAGTAAAATTAAATAAAATAAAATAGTTAATATTTTAATTATGATGATAGAAATTGAATAGAATAGATAATAGAAAAATAAAAAGTTTTAGGAAAAAGGGACGAGAAATCAAATCTGGTATTAATATTTCACAGAATGTATATATATATATAACTATTAATTAGACAGGATTGGAATTTATGTATTGACAGTTATATCACAGCTTTTTTCGTATAAATTAAATAAGTAACTAACGCAGTTTACTAACGAAAAGAAAACACGAGACCCGGGAGGTGACAAGTAAACGTATACAGCAGCGGAATGCGACGTAGCACTTGGGAGTAAAAATACATCAAAAACAAGCGCAAATTTTTTACGAGAGGCTTCCAAGATTCATTCGTTCTAGTAGAGTAAGCGATCAAAATAATTTATCGGCGTTGGAGGAGATAGCAGCGGCGAATCAAGAAGAGCGCTCCCGAGATTCTCTTTCCCCAGCATCTTTGCAAAATCACGAGTCATCATTTCGATGCGATCGGTAGTATCGAAGTTAAAAGACGTTTTCGATTTAATTGTCATTTTACACGTCACTATTAATCGTAATCCGTTGTAATCGCTCCGTAATTGTCCCTTTGGCCGCGCGTTTGGTCCCTCGCCAATTGTCGGCTAACACAGAGCGAAAGAGCCGACGAGAAAACGAAGGCAGGGCGAAAGGCAGAAGCGGGAACAGCCACTGTGTGGTCCGCCAGAGCGCGTCACACCCACGCGTGTTAGCAGCAGTTAACGTCACTCATGTCGACCGTGCGATTTATGCGGTGTCGCGGCGCCGCGCCAATTCCCGGTTTGCGAGCGCGATTGCGAACGAGAAGGAATTTCACGTCGAGACCGAGGGGATCGGCGAGAAACGCGATTGGTCTTATCGCGACAAGCCAGACTTTAGTCCTCGCGAAAGAACGAGAAGCCGCGTTTGTGAGTTAATTAAACGATATCTCGAACGCGAATCTGACGTACATCCCGGCGTATACTTTGGGCATCAGCGACGAAA
>NW_011933415.1:261028-279030 GCF_000187915.1 Pogonomyrmex barbatus | reverse complement strand
ATTCTAGCGATAGTTCGCGGTAGTTCTAGTAGAATTTCATACTCATGCTTTAAAAATTCCAAAAAATTTCCGGTCGCTATTTTTAATAATTTTTAATTTCTGAATCCTGCGTGATTTCATGAAAGAAATATGTAGTTAGATTTTACAAATAATTTTTATGTAAAGCAATTTCGTGTCTTCTTTGCACCAATTGGTTCATCTCATTATTCTCTGTATAAAAGTATTAAAGTACAGTTACCAGAAGAACACGAGATATTTTATATTTCATTTTAAAATTGTGCGACACTAAAGTTTATTTTTCCTATAAATTTTTTATAACCATATTTTATAACTGTTTGGATGTTGTCGGGGATGAAGGATATTTCTCGAAGACGATGAGGCGTACTTTTTTCTACAGATTTATTTATTGAATTATAATCACACTCACTCCTCCTCATGCCATTCGCGCCTGCACACACAGTCTCTGCACACACATCAGAAGTTTCTCGTCGCACACGCATGCATTCAATTACACTTTCGAGCGGGCTCCTCGAACCTTACTCCTAACACTCCGAACACTCCCCCTGTTTGAGATGCTCGTCGACTCGACATGTTTTACATTCTACATTTCTTGTTTACACTACAATACATCATAATACAACTACTCTCTTAAATCTATTAAATCAATGCATTCGTTCAATTTTATCTTTGATAGTGACTTCGTTAGAATATCTGCAATCATTCCATTGGAGTTTATAAACTTTATCAATCTCCCTATTTTCCTGTAATTCTCTGGTATAATAGAAACGAATGTCTATATGCTTACTCCTACGATGGAACATATTGTTCTTCGATAATTGCATGGCGCTTTGATTATCACAATAAATGCTAATTTTATCTATAGCTAATTCGCGTAAATTCATGTGTGATAATAGTCTTTTCAAGTATATCACTTCTTTCGCTGCTTCTGAGAGTCCCATATATTCTGCTTCCATGGTGGATACGGCTACGTACTTCTGCTTCTTGGATTCCCAACTAATAGACCCACTCGCCAGCATTGTATCCATATCTTCTGTCAGCTTTATCTTCGGCCCAATTAGAATCGACATACATCTCCAGTTGCTTGTCGTTTTGTTTATATGTTATTCCAAAGTCTATTATACCTTTTAGGTATCTCAGCAACTGCTTTGCTGCCTTCCAGTGATACGTTGTTGGGTTCGCATTGAATTAGTTGAGGGTGTTGGTCGCATACGCTGTATCTGGACGAGTGGCATTGGATATGTATGTTAGCGTACCTATCAGTTCACGGTATGGGATGTCTTCCACGTTCTCGCTCTCCAGAGCGATATTATTGTCTCGTTTGGAATCAGGGGCATAAGCGCTGTTTGCAGTCTTCCATACCGAATTTTATTAGTGCCTCTTCGACATATCTCCGTTGATTTAGTTTTATTTGTCCTATATCGCCGTCCCTTTCTACTTGTACTCCCAATATGTTGGTAACTTTGCCTAGATCGTTTATTTTGAATTTGTTTTTTAGGACTTGTTTCATTTCATTTAATTTCTTTATCTTTTTTTAAATCCCTGGAAGCTATTAATATATCATCTACATATACTATTAGTATTACGCTCGCCTTGTTGTCTTTATCCGTATACGTACATGGGTTCAAGGGTAATTTGTGCATGCCAACACTAAGTAGTACTCATTCAAAGTTTGGTACCATTCACGTCCGGCTTGCTTTAAGCCGTAAAGGAGTTTATTGAGCTTACATACCTTGTCTTCTTGTCCAGGTTTTTCAAACATTTCAGGCTGGTTCATATAGATTGTGTCGATTAATTTTCCTTGTTCGTAAGCTGTCACGACGTCCATGTGGTGTATATGCATTTCGCATTGTACGGCACTAGCCAAGAGCGTTCGTATTGAGTCGTATCGTGCGACTGAGGCAAACACTTCTTCGTAATCTATGCCCTTCCTCTGCTTATTTCCTCTAGCTACTAACGTGGCCTTAAACTTATCAACCGTACCGTTTTGATTGTACTTTATTTTGTACACCCACCTGCTTGTCAGTACTTTTGCATCCCTTGGTTTTTCCACTAATTCTCATGTTTCGTTCTCCATGAGTGAGTCGTACTCTTTTTCCATTGCTTCTAGTCATAAGAGCCTGTTGCTGCTGTTCATTGCTTCTGTTGGCGTGCTAGGTTCTGTAATGCGCGAGTTCAATGAATAGTGGTAAATTTTTCTTGGCCTACCTGCCTGTTCGAAGAATTTTTGACCTTCCTTTTATCATATGGTCGTTCCTCGGTCGACGACTTCAGTGCTCTCACTCTCTGGCGCGACTTTCTCTTCGTTTTCTTTCTCGTCGTCTTCATTCACGGCTTCTTCTTTTCTTTCTGTGGGAATGTGAGTTACTGGTTCGTCGGGTTCTTCATTTGATTGTCGTTCTTCTATCGCAAATATATTTTTGTTTCCGTTCGTGAATAAATATCCTCGGGAAAGCGAATGTCTCTTCTTTTGATAATCTTCCTTGTTTCGCGTTCCCATAGGCGATATGCCTTTGATTCCGTTGAATATCCCACTAGTACATACTCTTTGCCCCTCGGCAAGAACTTATTTCTTTTGACTCCTTTCTCCAAAGCAATTACCTTAGTGCTAAATATTCTAAAATAACCGATATATGGCTTTCTGCCCGTCCATTCTTCATACAGTGTTGCATTCTTCAGTTTCAAAGTTGGGCATCTGTTTCTAATGAAAACAGCCGTGTTTACTGTCTCTGCCCACATTTTTTTGAAAAATGAGATTCTTCCCTTAACTACAACTGTCGTTTAAAGTGATAATATTTACTCTATTCTTGTGCTTTAGAAAGAAATATGTTAGACTACATTCGCGAAATAGTACATTATTTAATTTAATTTGTAACGATGTACCCCCTCAGCATCGTTCCGTCCGACCCTCCATCCTGTGGACGAAAGCTGACCAACCACCTGTCGGTTAAAGGCACAAAAGCTGTAATAAACTTTTTAATTATTAATTGATAATAATCACGGCCTATGGGCTGTACGGGGAATCTGCGCTGCCGGGGACGCGGCGAAGATACCCCGAACACGTCCGGAGAAGCCCGAACGCGATACTTCAAATTCGATCGAAGTAACAAACAAGATTATTTATTAGTTATTTTGTTATTGTGAATTATTACGGTAAAATAATACCCGTGGATCGATCCGAAACACTCCGAAATCAACCGAATTATCGATCCACGAGGTATAAAAAGCCGACCGTAGAAGAAACAGATTCTCGGAATCATCCACCGGGCTCGCTCTAGCGAAACCGACTCCGATCTCGACAGAGAATCCGCCAAGAAGAGATTGCGAGTACGCCGCCCCAGCCAGGAGTTACTGGCGCCAGCCAAAGCATTTCCTCCATCATTCGAGTTAAACGCAACGTATGGCAAATCGCTACGCCAGATGTTTCTGGCCGTTGTGTTCTATAGCTGAACACGCTGGCGCTCGTCGCCATGAATGGCCTTCGCCATCTTCGCTTCCGATTAATCCACGATCCGCGCTCGCTGTAAATATCCGCGATCCGTACCCGCGACGAACTGCTACCGCATCCGCGCCGCGCCGATTCTCGACCGTGCCCGCCGTAAGTATTCGCGTCCGCGCCGCTGTAAATATCCGCGTCCTCGCCGCCGTAATTAACCATGCCGCCTATTAATTACTTGTAAATTACCGCTATATAGAATCGCGTCTACATTTATTGTATAATAAACCGCGCCGTTTCCTTAATCAATTGTGAAATACGCTGCGATCATTGCTATCACGGATTAACTTATCATCTAAAATTCCTTGCTGAATAAAATAGCTAATAATCAAGGATAATTTATTCGTTTTGTCGCTTTTTCATCCCGAACCGGGACAAATCGATGAGCATATCCGCACTTCACATTAAAAATTCAAAATCACGAGCCGGCGAAAAGATGGTCCGTTTTAAATTTTTTGCTATTGAAAAAGCTACAATACGCTATTTAAAAAGCTATAAATATTATAAAGAATAAAATATTTAATAATTGTAATCGCATGTATGTTCGAAATTACTATGAGTAAATCGCGCCTGAAAGTGAGACGCGGAACACGCGAAGCGCACGTAACGATCCGCAGCGATCGATTATCCTAAATCATCCGATCGATGGCGCCAGGTAGCCGTCGATATCTATCATGCGGAAATAATTATGCTTATCAGCCACCCTTCAAGGGCGGCGTTGTTTCGCAATCGACGGAACGTATGTGTGTACTATCGATTGGCCGAAAGTCACATGATTCGTCGTGTCAATCGCTGATTGCGGAGGACGAAATCGATCGGATGATTCCGCAAGCTTCTCGAAAAATTCTTATCTCGTTACAAAAATTCTCTGCGAGTCGATCATAATCCTTGCTACTAGAAAGTATACCGTGCTCGTGTCATAAAGTCAGTACTTTTGTCGTTCTCTATCGTTCTTATCGTGCTAAGTTCAGCTCGTGTTGTAAGTTAGACTTGTCATATCACTCGCCTCGTAATAATGTTACGTAAATCGTCGTTGTGAGAGACTTTTCGGCGAAGCATTTTGAATCGTGGCGAATCTCTAGTTCACATTCTCTCTCGTCACATCGAGATTCTAGTGCCTCGAATTCGACAAGAATATTTACTGCGAGCATTTCTCAAAGAGCGAATTCTCAGTGACAAGTGCGCGTATCTCAGGTTGACGAAACAGCACGTCATCATTCATTAAGTTCGATCAAGGTGAAAGAGCTTGTGATCATTCTCTTATTACGCTGCGGACATTCTCCAATCACGTGATCATGCAATTCGTGCAAACTATTCCTCTCCAATCCTGTGCGTGCAATCTGCCTAGCGAACATCTGTTCTATTTTATCAACGTGTACGCCACCGTTAGACTCTATTCTGTACATTTCATTGGCAAAAACTGACTTATTAAATTAATGTGATTTGTCTCAAGAATTCTCGTCATTTTATCACTCATCGAATCGTCAGTCGAGAGTCGTTCCAGCAAACGGCGTCTCAATTCCGCACAATGTATAACATTGACGCGAGTCTCGGCGTGATAAGAAGCATGAGCGGCAGCTCATCCTTCTCCTCGCGCGCGCGTCCTACCCACCGCCGAGCGCCGGGCGGCCAATGTCGACACGCTAGGCCGTCCTACAAGTCAGACGGGCGAGTGCTTTCTCTCCGCGCGCTCTTATTTGTGGAATTTTAATATTTAATAACTCGAAAATTATTGCGAATATCGCAAAATGGTATAAGGTAAACATTTTCATTTATCTCGCTCCCGTCTATCTTCTCACAAGCGGTGTTACACATGCTACGGGATATCTTGTATATTGTCAATTAAAGCAAAACTTAATATAATAGTACACTCTAAACTATCTTATAAGTGTTACAGTATCAATCGTAATATTTTGATGTCATATGTCTATGACGTTATATAACATATGAGTCACGCGATAGACGCAATTTTATTCTACACTAGCCTCAATGGCCAGATTCTAATCTAGGGACTCTACACACGAAGAAAGTTCGAAAATTTTTGGAGCAAACCGTGTAAATGTTTTAATCAACACATCATAGCATTTTGCACTACTAAAGTACATGCCCAAACAGAATTTTTTAAAGTATAGGATATATTTTTTATCTTTTTTTCAATTGCTGATTTAAATGAACTTGAGTTTTAACAAATTCAGTAAAAGATTATAGTAAAATGTGTCTGTTAAATTTAAGTAATGGTCAATGATCAATTCTGAATCTTAATTTTCTATTTGTATTTATTTTTTTCTGCAACCTGTTTATTTTTCTTTGCAACAACATAAATTTCTTCTTTTTAATAATTTTCTTCGAGGTGAATTTCTTGATAAACTTAAATCTGTTTGTACTTTTTATTTTCCACAAGAATAGATTCATTTGCAAATAAATTTATAATTATATATAGGTTTATAGAATATTATAATATGATGAAAGGTTTTTTATAAGGTTACTCTTTTTTTTTGCATTTCCGAATTTTACATATACCTTGAAGCATTTGCTTGTAGATAATCCAACACGAAAGTAACTAATTCTTTAAAACATTAAAACGGGCTCGCTTTCCCGCGCGGAGAGCGGTCAGTCGGTTGCCAGGAGGGGAAGCGAGGACGTTGGAGACAGAAAGTTGTTATTAAATTGTTAGGCGATAATTATAATAAATAACGATGCTTTATTTAACTAACAGTGGTGCGATGGAATGCACCGAATCTTCGCGTCAATGTTCGTGGCCGTGGACGGGCGAGACGGCGATCGGCGCACGGATAGCGCGTGGATACAAAATGAGATATCGCTCTGGCGGTCGGCGCGATACTGGTCGCGGCGCGCGGTTCGGCGGCGCGGGGCGCGCGCGGCGGCGGCGGTGTCGCACATGTTCGTCGCGGACCTTTAAATCGGCGTTGATTGAATGATTGAAACGTGCACACGTGTCGCGGGTGTTGTCGCGAGGGTGGATATTCGCGAGGTCGTCGGATCGTTTAGATCGGAGAACGGGTGTGCCCGTTCCCTGCCGAGAGGGCTCGGCTGATAGGGGGTGCGCCCCTCGTCTGTCTGCGTGAATGCCGAGTGAACTCGGCCAGCTGGGGAGGGCCCCAGCTGTGTGCGGAAAAGAAAGTGGCGGTGCCGAGTGTACTCGACCGACCAGGGCGTACCCTGGTGCTCGGAGAGGTGGTATCGGGGAGAACCCCGATACCCGGTGGAGAAATCTCGGAAACGGCGGAGTCGGATCGAGCGAACTCGACGCGCTGGGGAGACCCCAGCAACTCTCGGCTTGCCGTGCGAAATACGGAGACGGCTTTCGGCCAGGCTAAGCGAACTTGGCGCGTTGGGGAGAGCCCTAACAAAACTCAGGCTTGCTACCGGTTTCGGATGCTCGCTTCCTTGAGACGGGCTCTCGGAAAACGAGCTAGGAACAGGAGTCAACGAGGAGTGATTTCCTGTGGAGAGCGATGCCTTTTTATACCCGAGATCGACCTCGGTATTTTCGGTCGGATCGGTCGGATTGGTCGATCTCGGGGTTAGCATCCTTCTCCCCAGGAGCGGAAAAAAGGATCGGGTATAATTGGTTTTTTGGGGATTAGACAGAATAGGAGCGGGGGATGATTAAAGGTAGGGAAGGAATTTGGTGGGAAGGTAACGGCGCGGTGCGGGGGTGGTTACGCGGTCGTGGCGCGGTGCGGGACGTTCGCTCGGTTGCGTGGCGCGGCGTCGATGCGACGCGGGACGCGTTCACGCTCGGTGGTACGGTGCGTGGCGCGGTGCGGAGTGCGTTAGCGCTTGTTGGCGCGACGCTTGGCGCGGTGCGGGGAAATACCACGAAAACATACATGTTTTCGTGGTATTCTCCGACGCTTCGGAGTTCGCGTATTGATAGATTAAAAAAAGGAGGCATTACTGCCTCTTTGCGGCCATTGCCGCACTCCGCCTGGTGTTCGGCGGTCCCCGACGGATGGTCGGTCGGGGGAAATTCGGAGGAGGCCTGGAGCGGAGGGATGCGCTCCGTTACAACATAATATTATTTTTTATGCTATATATGAAAATAATAAGAATAATGGAACATATATAAAAAAATATAAAAAAAGCATGCAATAAAAAAAGATATTGGTCGTTAAGATTTCAATGTATAAATAACTTACTTGTTTCTGGCAAATGATTCCTGGCAATTAGATTGGGATATTACATTCCTTGAAGTAGCTTCTATTTCTTGTATGCAATTTCTATGTTGTTTTGTAGGATAGCACTTGATTAAAGTTTGTATGTTTTGTATGTTATTTAATAACATTTCTTGTGAAAAATGTAAAACACAAATACGATAGTTTCTGTGCAATTCTTCAGGTGTCTTTTCTATCAGATCCTGACGTTCACAAGCTTCTATCCAAAGTTTACTTCTAAAAAAATTTTCTATTAGATATTATTCATATTATTAAAAGACTTGAGAGGACTTTCATATATTATATGTAAAGAATATACTGAATAATAAAATAATTATAATTAATTATTTAAAATTCTTAAGGTCTATACATATTAATATTATTGTATACATGTCTTGTAATAAATTTTTGCATATTTTTAACATATCTTTATCTAATATCTAGTTTAAGGAGATTATCGAAAGAAACTTGTTTTATTTTCTATACGTCTACAAATATTCTTAGATGTAGCAAAAGTGTAAGAATTTTCATCTCTCAGCTCCATTTTAAATAATAATAATATAATAATATAAATGTCTTATACTCGGCTTTAAATTTATTTGAATTGCCTATAACAATCTGCCATATTCTTGGTTGTGCAACCAACGCAGAAGAAAAGTGAACCATCAATTTGCTAGTACTGTTGTAACAGTATTAAACTGTGCCTTAAATGTGAAGACCATTTTATGACCATGGGACGTTTCCCACATGCATTCATGATCGCAGGCACAGATCTTGGCTGCATTCAGCAAATTCAACAGTTTAAGCATTTGCTTTCGATGTAATTCCGTTATAAATTCTCTGTTGAATGATTCGCTTGCGATATTGCTGCTTGCAAAGATGACTGCCTCTATATTGAAAACAAAAATTAAAATAAAGTTAACAATTTACTAATATTCAATTGTGCAAATCACTAATTGCTTCTAATATACATAAAATGCAATTAATGGCTCCAGTCACTGCCTGGAGCTCAAGGCGTGCGGACGCGCTGTTGGTGTGCTGCTCGGTGCAACCGCGCCGCACTCCTGCGCGTGCTTTGTTCGGTTTTAGTGTGAACCGTGTTCATCCGATAATTGACAATCTTTAAAGACTGTCCTATCTCTTTAAGGATGACATGGCTGTGCGATCATAATAATTCGAATTAGCGAAATTAACGTTAGTGAGCACGTCGGATGAGCACGTATTCTAGCTTTATTTTTTGTATACACTGAGGATGACTCAAACTAGAGAAACGTATGTTATGCATTTTTAAATTGTAATAAAGAATGTAAATTGCGTACCGTAAACAGCGCTGATTCTCATCGCCCGTTTACTACATCGTATTTATTCGTTTGATTGTATATAAATGATTATATCAAATTCAAAAAATATATTTCGTCGAATAAGAGAAATATCTCACGTATTTAATATGATCAACAAATATATAAAGCAGTAAATAGAATATATACATTATATACATTATTAGAATATAGAATATATAATTTATTAACATTACTCACATGGAATGGAGTATGACATTATATATTGTGACCGCCACCCCTGAGGACAGTCTCTCATAACGTAACTTAACTATAAGTTGGGCGCCAGGCACGAGCACGTGCCACTTAATCACAATGAAGAGATCACAAGATTTGTCTTATGCAAGTCAATCCAGACTCGCGAACGCTATTAATGACTCAGCAGCTCGATGGAGAGGGAGTTCATGGGAGAGAGAAGGAATCAAAAAGTGATGCAACAAGAATTAATTAAGATAATAAGAATGCCTTTAATTTCGGCTCGAATCATTACATTCACTTATCCCGATTGTGCTTTCATGACGCAATACATTTCGAAGAGTTTCGAATCTCGTAATGACAAACAGTTACAACAAGAAATTCTTACGTTAAACAAGTAATGGCGCGATATGCCACTCAGAAATACACGTGGCAACGATACTTCGGAACAACGCTTTTGCTTAATAGTTCGAGCTCACATAAAACACAAATTAACTTGTTACGACCAGTAATTTAGTACAGCCCCGTGAACGACATAGTTTATCTCATTCTTACAGAGAAATTCTACGCGCGGCAACCATACGTGAATCATATGAGTATTACAGTTATTTGGACTTTCTGCGGGTGACGAGGGCGAGAGAAAAACGTTGCGAACGGTTCGATAATTATATCACGAGGAAGACACGCAGCCGGCTCGCCGAGTGAAACGGCGATGATGTAATAATTTTCGCGGTCGCGAAAAATGCTTGCCTACGAAAATCTTCTCGAGCCAGTCCCGCGCGATTCTTCGGGTCCACGGGCGAAATTGACGACTTTACAAATGATACGGTTTGCTTCACCAGACGGCAGCCCTTTCTTGATCCTCTATTTCGATTTTTCTTTCACGTGGCTCACGGCAACTGGCTCCTGCGTCCTTTCTAGTCACCACGAAGTGGTGACCAGAAAGTAGTCCGCGCGGACGAGAAAGCAAAATTCGCCGGAATACTCACTTTTAGCGGTCAGTCGGTTATCAAGTGAAGAAAGCGAGGACGTTGGAAACAGAAATTTGGTTTATAAATTCGAGTCAGTTTTTAGGCGAAATTATGGTAACAACAGTTTATTAAAAATAAAAAGAATAAAAGTTTATAGTGCGATAGATGTACAAATATTCACGAATAAAATTGGCCGTGAACGGGCGAGATGGCGATCGGCGCGTGTTTACGATTTTTACGCGGATGAGGTATCGCTCCGGCGATCGGCACGATACTGGTATCGCTGCGCGGAATTCGGTGATGCGCGGCGACGGCGGTGTCGCACGTGTTTGTCGCAGACCTTTAAATCCTCCGACGATTTAAAGCGCGTATGTATTACGAGCACAGGTGTTGTCGCGAGGTATTCTGACCGCTCAGGTCGGAGAACGGGTGAGCCCGTTCCCCGAGAGTGCTTGGCTGATGGCGGGTATGCTTCTCGTCTGTCTCAAGAGCCAAGTGAACTCAGTCAGCCGGGGAGGGTCCCAGCTGTGGCGGAAGATGGAGATGTCGGTGCCGAGTTAGCTCGGCCGACCGAGGTGTACCCCGATACTCGGGGAATCGGTCGGTGGTATTGGAGGGAACCCCGATAACGGCGGTGGAGTTCGGAGACGGCGGAGTCGGATCGAGCAAACTCGATGCGTTGGAGAAGCGCGTTAGCGCTTGCTGACGCGACGTGTGGTGCGGCACGGGGAGAATATCACGAACACAGTCGTGTTTACGCGGTATTCCCTTGCTATACTCCGACGCTTCGGAGTTCGCGATTTTAAGCTTTCTTTAAGATTAAAGAAAGAAGCATAAATGCCTCTTGCGGCCACTGGAGAGGATTCAAACTAGAGTCGAAACATATGTTATATATTTTTAAGTTGTAATAAATGTCAATTGCGCACCGTAAACAGCGCTGATTCTCATTTGCCCATTTACTACTATCATATCTAATACCGAGAATCATTTCATTAATATTTAATGGCATTAATATTATTTGTGATGGATAATGAAATACTCAGACATAATTTTGGAAATATTATACAAAATCTAAGGCTTCTGATAATTAAAAACTCCACGTTGACTCCACGTAGTGACATAGCGTCGTGGTAAAAATCAGAAACTTATTCATCCTTGTTCATCTTATTTTTATCTTTCATCCTAATATTACATCATATTGGTAGCGTTTTTATGTCATAATTTCGCTATCAACGCTATCGTTTCCGAGGTAATGCATTAGTAGCGTTTGGTAGCATTAGCGTTTGCGAGCTCTACGAATAGTAGTTAACAATGAATTGTCTGGTAATCCGAAGATTTTGAAGTTGCTAAATTTCAATAAAAATTTAAAATTAAAAGATTAAAATTTAATTTAATTAATTTAATTTAATTTCTTTATTTTAAAATTAAAATTTTTTAATTTTGTTTTTGCATAATTTTTTATTCTCGGTATATGTCTTCCTGGACGTATATTTCTTTCTATTATTTCTCTAATTCTTCATCGCTTTCATGATGATGAAGAATTTATTAATTCTCGCACTGTAAGTGCTACTGTTGCTAATAATAGTTTTCTTCGATCTTGTCTCTATTTTGTCGTTTGGTTAGGTTTGGAGTCGATTATGCTTTTAAATGCTTAATGTTACACTCACTACCGCTGTTCATGGAGTTTGCTAGTGCTATTTTGGCTCCGTGAACAGAGTTGGTAACATTAGCGTTGATAGCAAGTTTCCCGAACGCATCCTATATAAAGCATATTTTTTACCTCTTTCAACAGCTGTCCGTGTATTTTTCTGTCTGAGTAGGCTTTTCACATGCCTTTTACGATTATTTATTGACTATCAAGAAAAAAAAGAATAATAGCAGTCCATTTTCACAAGTGTCTCAAAACCATCTCAAATATCATTTTAGTCAAATATTTCTTTATTAAAAATGTAAATTACATGCAATAAATTTCATTGTATCATTTCTCGCTTATTGTGTCAGAATTCCAATATAGCCGGCGACTAATCAGGAGCCTTAATAGGATCTGATATCCATTTTAATGTAAATGTAAATAGATGTCAAGGCAGGATAAAACATTATAATAGATATTATTATAATAGATATTATTATGAAAGAACAGACAAAATCATAATTAAACAGAAACGTAAGTTTTGTACAATTAAACAGAATAAAAGACAAATATTTTTCCTATTATTTCCAATATTGTATGTTACCAACATTGTTACTTTAATATGCTCTTATGCAAAATATATTACAAAAGAGAAGCTAGATAAAATTATAAGTTTATAAAAAATTATAAGTCAAATATAATTTTATTATTCTTAATTTACCCGATTTAAGACGAGTATCAAAATCTGCATTTTTTAATTATTTTATACAACTTTCCTAGGAATTAGATTTTTTTAATTGGTTCTTCTTTTTCTTTAATTAGTTCTTCTTTTATTGAATTATAATATTTTCCGCTCTAATAGCATAAGTAAAAATTGCTACAAAATATCCGCTTGCTCAACTTGTAAACATGTAGCGAAACGTCATTCAGCGAAAAATCTAGTAATGTTGCCCAATTGTTGAATTTACTAAATGCATTGATTTTGACTTGAGGAATGCCTTGATAACAACAAAAAGTCCTTCGATGAACCATTCTTTTATCGACAATAAACTCGATAAGGCTCTCGTATAATATATAAGGCGAATGAAAGAAAAAAAAAGAAGAATTAATATTAGATTAATCACAACAAAAATTTTGCCTCTCTCTGAAGGCTCTCATGATCTCTCGCGTGGCACGGCCGCTTGGCTCTCATTCCGCAATCCACAAGGTTATGATCGCAAGAGCAACGTCACATATATCAGAATATGTCGGAATAAAATATCTTTAAATATCTTTTATTGACGGTTTGACATTTGTACCTTAAATGTTAATATCTAGAATAACTAGTGTTGTCCTTCGATATGTTCTCGCCAATCGATTACGAAAACTGGACTGGTTTTTATTTACTTGGATATGCTCGTCTAATCTAAAACCCACCCTCTTGCCTCCTGCCAACTTACGTGTCTCATGCCCTATATCTCTTCCATATATGCTTCTAAATTTCTCTTTCTCCCCCGCACAACCTACATTTCTTTTCTTCTTCTTCCTCCCAATATTTCTCTTCCTTCATTTCATTTCCCAACCTGAATCTAGTCATCCTCGTCCATCTACTCTTTCTCACCTCTTTCTCCAACCATTCTTTAAGTTAGGATTCTCTCCTCCTTCACCTTCACATATCATCATTATAGTTCAATTCTTTAATTTTCCTCTCTTTACAATTTCTTCTCCTCTCGCATCGTCCTTCACCCATTCTCTCCCCTTTCCCTGCTTTCCTCCATCTCTTCTAATTTTATTCCCCTATTTTCAAAAAATTTCTTTCTTTCCTCTTTCTATACTCCTATTTCTTTCTCTTTTTTATTTCTCTCTTCATCTCTTTCCAACATTTCTTTAATAGCTTTCCTCTCTTCCCCTCCCACAATTTTTCCTCAAACCCTCACACCCTCCCTCTAACCTTACTCCTTAGCTTTTCCTTTGCAATTCCTCTCTAACCAAATAACCCGGCGTTCTGCCCTGCACATCCAACGTCCATCTCAAATATCTTTTCTCTATTTTCTCTAACTCCTCTCTCTCCTTCCACCTCCATATTTCCACACTATAACTCAGTACAAACCTATTCATACAAACCCATCCATACAAACCTATCAAATAATCATAATCTTCTCCACCACTCTTTTCCGAACCTCCTCTTCCCCAGACTCCAAACTCTTCCTAATATCGTCGTCGCTCTCATCATCTTATTCTTCATCCTAATCCTCGTCCCTAATCCTCGTTCCTCTGCAGCATGTATTCTAAATATGTAAATTTCCGGATTTTTTCTAATATCCTACCCTTTCATCTTCAAACTCTCTTTTCCATCCTTCCTCCTCTTTTTATAAACCTCATTTTTGTTTTATTTACATTCAGTTTTAATTTCTTCTCATCCAAGTATCCTCCTAACCTTTCCAGTATACTTCTCATCTCATCTTCCTTCTCCACTAACATTATTACATCATATCATTATTACATTATATCTGCATATACCAATGTGTATGTTTTCCCTATCTAAATCTCCTCAACACCTCCTTTATGTTTGCTAGTAGAATATTAAACAGTAACGGGTTCCACGGACAACTTTGCTTTACTATCCTTACCAAAAATTCTCCTCTATCTCCCGTCCTATCCTAACCCTATTTCTTGTCTCTCTCATCAGTTCTTTTACCCTTCTCGTTAGTCTCTTTCTCATTCCTTTCTCCTTCTTGTTAATTAACACCTCTTTGTCAACTGAATCAAATGCTGCACCCATATCTATAAAAGCAACTATCTTCCTTCCCAATTATCTATTTATCTGATAATTAATTACATATATTATCTATCGTATTTATCCTCTTCCTGAATTCTATCTCATTTGCAGATAACATCTCCTTTCTCTCTGTCTCCTCTCTCAATCTTTCTACCAGCACCATTATGTATATTTTATATACATATATTATTATATATCGTTGATAAGAATTATCTCCCTATAATCCTCTACTCTCCCTTCCTCCCCTTTCTTTAAAATCGAAAGCAACATCTCCTTTTTCCATGTTTTCGGCCAGCCTTCCCCTCTCCAGATTTTATTACAAAATCTTCATTCCTCCAACTTTTTCCTTCCAAATGTCCATACTTTACTCAAAATCCTGTCTATGTCCACTGCCTTTCCCTTTTTTAACCTCTTTAAGATCCCTTTTAACTCATCCTTTCCAATACGTTTGATCTAGTAGATTAGTTTTGATTAGTAATGAAAATGAAAACATTCAATTTCAGAGATCGGAGATCAAAAAAGGTCATTCGATCATGCGAAAAAACAACGAAAATGCTTATTATCGAAAATCAAAAATTCTCTCGGTAGTCAGATATTGGGTCGGAAAATCGGATAAATCTAGTAAATCAGGTCGTTTCGATGATTTTTTCGATAAATCGGCCTACTTATATGCATGGCCGAAAGCCGAGTGTTACAACTCGAATAATAGTTCTGTAAATCAAAAGATACAGGTGTCTCGATGCCAAGTTCACGCGCAGCAAAGTTTGCGTAGAACGGCAGCGAGACGCCCGTGGGTCTATTTATACGAGATCCCGGAATGAACTCGGTCTACATTTTCATACCTCAGCAATGACTGCATCGATTAAGTTTTAAGTTTACGCTAGTAGTAAGTGGGTAGTTATGGCCCATCAAAACAAATCTCCACCACTTTCCCACTGGCGCCACTGGGGCATGGCCTTTGACTGTCAAAAACTGTCAGTCACGTGGAAATGGAGCGTTCTGATTGATCAGTGCGTGTAGCAGGTGATAATTAGGTAATTAGATAATTAGTGGGAACGTTCTGATTGGCTGCTCCCATAGCTGCCCAGCGCGTGATTGGTTCTGTTTATAGTGCCCCATGTGTGTGATTGGTTATCAAAATACCAAACGAAAAAGTAGGGGAAGGGGGAGAAAGTGTCTGGGATTACTCGGAGTCCGAAAACAAAATGGCGTCTGCGAAAAAGAAAGATGGCGGGTGTGTGAAAGGAATATACTTGATGAGAATGGAATGCGATTTTTAGGACATGAGGGATGGAACGAGGAGAAGGAAATTAATTTTTTGCGGATTTTTATTACGTATCTATGGGATATGATAAATCACATTTTCTTAGAACGAAAGGTTTCTCGGCGTCTCATAGCTAGCGAATTTAAATAAATTTCTCGAATCGTTTGATATTTTTTGTATGGAGGAAATGTATAAACGTTTTGAAGACGAAAGGTTTTCGGAGTGTAATAATCGAGAGTTATTTACCGAGTCGTATGATATTTGGGAGACGAAAACAGGAACGGACATGTTCGCACTAGAAGTTTCTGACGATGACGAACTTGGAGTTATGCGAGACTTTTATCCTATGACAAACACGCGGGCTGAAAAAATTTTCTAGACATTTCTAGCTTGAAGTAACGTATCTATAACTAATTTGTAAAAGTGTGATGATTTTATGAAGTTATATTTTACGTTAAAGTAAGGAGAGGGAATGAGAAGAAAATATATATTGCTCGCAAAAGTCGATATATTGAATTAAATTTTCGCGATGTTGAATGACATTTTGAGAGATGGAGGAACGGACAGGTTCTAGACGTAAAACTCTAGATTTTTCTAAGATTTGGAATTATAGCGAGATTATTTTCCTTAATTCTGCGGCAAACAAACGAAAAATATCTGAAAAATGATTAGATATTTCTAGCTTGAAGTTATGTAGCTAAGATTGATTTTAGATCGGCGGGAAAGCAAACTAAGATGGACAAATACTGGAATATATATTACAAGAAAATTAAGTTTATTATTATATCATTAGACATATACCAATTCATAATAGTGTTTCTTTCTAATATTTAATTATCCTTAAAAGTACAAGTTTATATATGACAACACGTTACATGAGATTTTTCGCATTTCCTTTTTCCATGAAGAAAAATTTTACGAAATAATTGTACGATTAGCCTATCATTATTTTCGTAATCTTCGCTGAATATTTTGAGAAACTATTTAAGCTTATAACAAATAATAAAGAAATACGCAGCATATTGTCCGCAGGTCTGAGAAAATATGCCTTGTAATCATCCGCATGATCTCATCCATTTATGAGTAGTAAAGTTTCGTCGGAGACGTAGATTGAATCTGGAATCCAAGGGCGATAGTCTGTAGTTATCGAAATACGTGCCTTCTCCATGCTTTTCTATGTAGAAAGCAGTATTGTTCAGGACGATCGTGATTATCGTGTTCGCGACGATGACCGACTTCGTCACCCTTGGGATTCTGTCGGCAGGATACATACCCGCATGTCCGACACTGAGATGATGCAATGCTCGTAAGATTTCGAACGAATTCATCTTTCGCAGAGAGAAATAATGTTTAAGGTATTTCCTCGCCGGTGTCGTTATATTTTTATCCTCTTGCGAGTATTGTACGGTAGGAGCTTCCTTTTTCTCATGCATGAGTTTCGATAGATCTTCTTTCTCCGCTTTTATTTGTTTGCACCTCTCTTGTCCTAATTTCCTAATTTCTTATTTCTCCACGTAACGAGATTCGGGAAATTTCGTTTTATCGTAAAAACCTCGCTTTCTGTATCGCTGTCATCGGAGTTTTTTCATCAGTAAAAGAATTATCGCTGCTTATATCGCAGTTCCCTTCTTGCGATTGCATCCAGTATCAGTTTGCATAAATTGCGTAACGCACAATGAAATTTGTCGGAATTTCAATGAAACCCGTGATGACTGCAGCGTAATTCATGCTCTTCGTCTTCCGATAGGTTTTTGAATGCGGGATAGATTTCTTCTAGATTATATACATTTCTTGTGTGTTTTGTAAATAATGTATCTTCTCTCGGCCTCTGGTGTATATGTAACGTGCTTGCCGTGCAATTTCACGTAATTCCGCCATGAAATGTTTGGAATTGGTTGTTCCGTCAAACCTCGATTCCGTGAAAGTTTCGAGAGAGCCAGTTATTTTCGTCTGTATTTTTCAGGTTCGACAAATGGATATGGAGACATCATAATGCAGTGGCTTATGAATACTTCGTTAACGGCGACAACCGCCATTTTCTTCGGTATAAATTTCCCCTCAGCGAAAACCTTGTATATCGATATCTATACGTAGAATGCACTTTCAATCTTGCCCGAATACGTGACAACGTTCGCGTCTAAAGTAAAACTGCGGC
>NW_011933415.1:239470-260928 GCF_000187915.1 Pogonomyrmex barbatus | reverse complement strand
GCCGGTTCCCGAGAAGAGAGTGTTATAAGTCTCGATGTAGAGCGGCTAATCTTTTGAGAAATTTGGTTGCAGTGGTCTGCTCGGAATTTGTACTGCCATCGACATATAACGAGAAGAATACCGTAATTTTTGAAATTAAATGGATTTAGCTTTCTGTCGTTAAACGCTTTGTTATCGACGAATCCGATTATTATGCGCTTCGGAAGTTGCCCGAGTATCGCATTATCAATCGATTCTCCTATCACTCCGGCGTGAATGTTTTAACTTCGACTCGCGAAGGATACTTGGCGGTTGTTTTACTCAACATTCTCACATGTTTGAATAACACTGCAGGACTTATTTTTGCACTTCTTATGAACAAACTAGCATCTAGAATACGTATTTTCGATATTGAGTTGCCTTCCATGAGACAAAATGTATCTCTCGAGTGAACGAGTCTCATTCTAACCTCCACTCCGTTAATTGAAAATTTATCCTAATTAAAGATATCGCAATGAAGATGGTCTATTAGATCTGGCGAATGTTCTCCTTGGATGTATCGGGTGCGTCTCACGAGAGCTTGATTGGGGTTGTCCGATTCTAATAGCGCGTCCATATAACCGGGTTCATCCGTGTCCCATAGACAAGAAGTCAGATGGGAAGTTTTTGCTGAAGAATAATTTAACAATGCTTCGATGTACGCGCGGTACGCGTAGGCGTTATTTGGGGGTGATACGAGTTCTTTTTATTGAAATACACATCGATTTGAATATCGAATGTAGGTGATTTACAGGTAGTAGGTGATTTACAGGATCTACTTTGTTTCCTCCTCCTGCCGATGTTCCAGGATCGGGTAAACTTTCCAATCATACGCGAAGGCTTAGCATGGTATGCGCGAGATCTAGATAATCTTCTCTGTGTCCGAGTACGACGAATTCTATAGGTCGTCCGCAAGCGAGATTATCGGTTTGTAATAAATTTATTGTGAACTCTTGATACTGGTTTGAGTAGGAGATAAACTGAAAAGGTCAAGCTCGCTCTTTAAACATTCGCTAGAGTGAGTATGAAGAAAGGACATATCTCTCAAATTTACGAATCGCACTCATGGCGGTTAAGCGAATATATTGGATACGGTGCGCTTTTTCTCGCTATTTCGTCGATGTTTTGTTACCTTTTTATTTTTTCCCGTTTTCTTCCTCGATGATTTTTTTTAAATCGTTTTTTTCACTCCGATTTTCGATGATTTCTTTTTTTTATCGATTTGTCTGCGTTTACGAACCGAGCTTCTCCCGAATTTATCGGTGCGTACATCATGCCTTCCGAAGGGAAACTGAGCCACTCGTATTTTTATGGATGTTTTATATTCCGACCCCTTCATTAAGTACTTATATTTTCTTTGGCTTTTCTCTTAAGATTTCCGCTCGATTCCTTGAGCCGCATTTTAATTGTTTCCTTGAACGGAGTTGTTTTCAACATCCTCTATCCACCAATTCCGGCGCGTAAAGCTTCTTTCCCGACTGCGCGCATTCCCTTGCTTAGATAAGGGAGTACTCTTCTAAATAATTCTCTAAGGAAACTTTCGATCCCATGACCACGCTGATAGGCTGAACTGACGAAAATTCGAGGAATTTCTCCTCCCCTATCTCGACCGTTCTGCATTTCGTAATATTCGTCGTATTCCATGGGGGATTAGTTTTTTCTTAAAGCTCCGTAGACTTTCCACTGCAAATGCTAATTAACGGACACGTCTAAAGTGTAATGTCACTATCAGCATTCCGGATATGAGTGATACTTTTTCTTCACGATTATCTATTTCAATTTTACGGAATTTCACGATTATCTATTTCAATTTTACGGAATTTGACGCAATGGAGCATATTGCAGAGTGGAAAAATATTTTACCAGATTCGTCTCATACGTGTAATTACAGCCGGGTATTTCGACTGAATTGAAAAAGCGAACTTGTGTATCGCCGGTTATGTAAGGCTCGCAAATATCGCAATAAACGTACACTTTATCATACCGGGATACCGTGCCATAAGCTACAGGGTTCTATATCCATTACACAGGGTTCTATATCTTATATTCACAGGGTTCTATATCTTATATCCAGGAAAATATAACATGTCCTTCACCACCAATAAAACCGAGTTTGAAAAACGGAGTTAAATTATTGGAATTAGGTAACTTGTAATGATAAAAAAGGCTGGCATCATTGATGTTGCTTTACCTCAATATTTGAAAAATATTAGCTGGTAGATTATATAAGGAACGAGAGTACAGTTTTCGTCACATTCGATGCTTATAAAGACATTATCACCTTTTTGTGATTCGAAAGTAAAATGTGAATCGACGTATCTACATTCTCTATTAATCGCGTAGATAACATCCTCTTTATTTTCATAAACACTTGGCCGTAACTGTGATTCTTTCACCGTAAACTTATCAGCGTATACTTATCAGCGTAAATTTATTCTTCTCATCCTTTACGCTCTT
This sequence comes from Pogonomyrmex barbatus, assembly GCF_000187915.1. The sequence goes on along the minus strand of NW_011933415.1, from coordinate 258,453 downwards.
CAAATCGGCAAATCTAATCTTATTATATCGTTTCGACGTACGTGAAAAAGACTGAACGGAAATTGAATCTCGCTAAGCGCGACTTCCCATTTCTCGAATAAATGTACACTGTGAGGTAATTGTGATGAAAGAAGAGCATGTATTTCCTGAAAAATACTTCTGACTGCTATTGCTCGGAAGAACCATGAAAAATTGCTCCTCCTCCATCTTGGAGAAAAGTTAAACTCGAAGCGGGAATCCAACTGTCGAATTTACTGGGATATCCTCGCCAACTAACTAGCAGTTGTTTATTATATTGTTATAGCGTTCTTTGCTTTTTATCACGCTCGACGATAAATTTTTCTTCCGCCAACGTTTTATTGACTCGTGCTAATTCTTGTTCATAAAAAATCCCATCGATGTGTTCTCTCGATAAATCACACAATTCGTACACGCGAGATTTTCACCAATGGAGAACGCGACAAACTCGAAATATCTCCTCGCTCCGCGCTTCGTATCCTTTCTCGAAAGTGCTCTACTTTTGCTCTACTGACACGAACGAGATCGTTAACATCGAATTTAGCCTTTCGTTCTACTATCTACTTTCGGCGCCCCCTTCTCTCTCCCCCTATGCTCCATATTTTCGCGTACGATGTGAGCATTTTTTCTCGTAACGACCGCCAGTTGCAGCCTGATGGACAAATGATGAGTGTAATTATAAGCATGCACGATATCTTGCAACACTTTGATGTAACGCTGCGTATTTTTATGCGTAAAATAGCGCCACATTCGCTCCTTCAACGTTCTATTGAAGCGTTCAACGATGGCAACTTTGATGTCCGGATTGCGAGCTACTCGATAACGTATACCTCTTTTTTTTAAAATCTTGCAACGGACGCGCGATAAATTCTTTGCCTTTGTCGGTTTGTAAGTACACGGATACGCGACTATCGCTTCTCGAGAGAATGTTTTAGAAGGCCCTTGTCACGCAATTACTCATTTTATCTCGCAACGGTTCTACCCAGACAAATTTATTAAGTACGTCGATAATCACGAGCAGATAAGAAAATCTGTTGTAACTTTTGAGATTACGGAGTTCGATCAAATCGGCCTCCCAGATCGTCGATGTTCGTGACGTTGTAACGTAATCGTGGAAATTTTCGTCTCGACGGACGGTGCAGCGTGTACGCGTCTTGCGATTCGAGCCAACGAGCTACTTCTTTACGAGAGAAATTCGGTTTAGCTGCACGCGACAGATTATCCGTTGCCGAATACCCCGCATAATGCGTAGGATCATAGTATAAATTTTCAAGCCTGGTCATTTCAATTCACTCCAATAGAATAAACATCTCTTTTTTGCCTGTGAAGAATCTTTCATGAAGGATATAGGGATATCGGCTTTACGAAAACGAAGCGAAAGAAACAATGCGCAGTTCGCTTGCTCTTCTTCACTGGTCTTGCGTTCTTGTCTCTTTCTCGTGCGTCGTACTCTCCTCCTCGTCCTCGTTGTCGTTGAAAGTTTTCTCGGTACTTTCGGAGTGGAACTCGCTCGTAGTGGTGATAATATCTTGACAAATGTGGCTGCTAACAATTCCTTATTTCCTACGAGTACAGCCGGGGGGGGGGTGTTTGTCGTACTCAGTAATCGCGCAAACTGACCTCTTCCTATTATTTTCATGGTTTTTCTCTCGCGCATCGCATCGTTTATCAGTTCCGTGATATGATATTCGAATTTTTTATAACGTTACCGATAGTTACGATTCCTTCTTCGTTCTGAAAGTAATTCTCGCGGGTACTGCTTTATCAACTAAATATTTCAAAAGTAAACGCGCCTTGGCACGAAAACTTTTCGGCACATTTACTAATATTTTTTTCGACGCTTCGGTGTTCGCGTCTATGCAAAAAATCGGCCCGTAGTATATTACTTACATACTCGTCAAAATGAGAAAGTTTGCTTGGCATTTGTGATTTGCGCGCCGGTTCCGCTACGTCTCTCTCTCGCGCATCTGAATTGTTCTTCTCAGCGGCATTACGCGTCGAATCTTCCTTTTACAATTTATCAAAATGGAGATATTTTGTATTTTTTTATACAATTTCCATTTCTCATTTACATCGCGCGGGATGGATGAATTAAGAATCCTCAAATCCATATCGGAATCGAGTCGTGATAAAATCGTTTGTACGGAATTTAAATTTTCTCCATGTATCGTCTCCGAATTCTGCCGCGTGGAGTTTTTCCTCGTGCCTATTATCGATTGCTGATGTTGAAGACGGGCTGTATTCTTTCGAGATTTTCCGTGAATCAAGACCATCTTTTTTGCCCTTTCCATAACTCGGTTTACCTGTTTTTCTCTTTCTCTTTGACTATCCGCCGATAATTTTCGAAAACAGGAACAATAATATAGATCCGATGAGATACGGTAAAAATTCGCCTCGCTGTAATAATAGCCTTTTCTTACTTTTTCAATTATCGAGTTTTTTCGCTATGCGACGCAAAGTTGTTTTATATTTGCTTAGACGATTTTTTTCAGTGCATTCGAGCGGAACGTTACCCTTGAAAGTATTGAAAACGCACTCGCAGATACAACGAATGAATTTTTCGTCCGCCTGGCGTAAGAAAGAGACGCGCTGATTTTTGTTCAAATAACACAGCGCTTTGAGAAGACAGATATTTTTCTTACCGATCGAACGTTCTGCGATTTTTCTCGCATTAACCGATGACGTTCTCTTCTTCATCGCGAAGAAGTTGCGCGACTGTCACGAGAGAATGCAAGTACGATACTTTTATATGAAACTTCCGGAAAAGGATCTGCGCGGTAGTTCGCCGTATCATTGGGAAATATGCACGTGCGAAAACGATACTCATCGGGAGTCAATTGTTTCAAATTGAGCAATAAATATCCGTAAGATTGAGACGTGACATGCTTCCTCAAGAAATTTTGAATCGGATAGACTTGACGAGCGAGATAACGAATTTGCGATCTCGTGGATTTTTGAAAACCACAAAGTAATTCGCGTTGATAGATATATCGCGTTGTCTACGCCCCTGATGAAAGAGATTTTGCGTGATGAGAATTACGCTGAGATTCTTATGATGACTTCCCTTGGTAAACAGATCATTTCGCTCGAGGACGCTTCCCTCATAAGATCGTCAATTATTATCAATTTCGGGATGGATTGTTAAAATAATCTTCCGGACGTGCTAATCCCTCGTGAAATTCGATTACGGAATCTCGAGTTTCGTATTGAAGCTGCTGATAAGCATCCTGCTAGTCGGCGTAATAAAACAAAATTCTCTCAAAACGAACATCTGACATAACGGGTAAATGACAAAGAAATCTCTTTACAAAGATTATTTTCCCGCATCCCGTCGGTCCGCACACGATCGACGTCCACAGATATTTCCAGTACACATCCATTTCACGAAATGAAAAAATGACGTCTTATACGTCGTACTTAGTTTAATAAACAATAGGATTGGACATTTGAGATTCTTGATTTTTTTCTTAGAGTAAGATTAGTATATTCACGGAAGGACCCCTCCGCGGGAATATGCTCGTGCCAGCATCTTTGCGTAACGAGCTCATATTCGAGCGCGACAAGCTTCGCTCATACGAGGGTAGTCTGAAAAATTTTGAGCCTAACATAAAAACAAGTATTTTTTCGGTCAAATATAGTTTTATTTTTCAATAATCTCCTTTTAAGTCGATACACTTTTCCTATCGATACTCTAACCTCTTTAATCCCTCCAAATAGTAGTGGGCGTCTTGCTCCGCAAAATAGGCGTTTACGTATGATAGGCGTTACCTCCTCGTTCGATGAAAATCTCTGTCCTCCAAGCGGAACTTTAAGCTTAGGAAACAGGAAAAAATCGCTGGGGGCCAGATCTGGTGAATACGGTGGGTGGTTAACCAATTCGCAGTTCGTGAATTTTGGCCATGGCGACCACCGAAGTGTGAGCAGGTGCGTTGTTTTGATGGAACAGCACTTTCTTCTTCTTCAAATGCGGCCGTTTTTTTGCAATTTCTGCCTTCAGCTTATCAAGTAATACGCTCCCGTTATTGTTTACCTTTTTCAAGATACACACAATTCCGTGACTATCCTAAAAAACAGTCGCCATTACCTTCCCAGTTCCACTGTTTTGACTGTTCTTTTGTCTCTGGAGTGTAGTGGTGGATCCAAGTTTCATCTACAGTTATGAATCGACGCAAAAAATCTGACTCGTTTTGCTTGAACCGCTCCAACAGGGCCTTGGAAATGTTCATTCGAATTCGTTTTTGGTCCAAAGTGAGCAAGCGCGGCATCCAACGCGCGGATAGCTTGCGCATATCCAATTCTTCAGTCAATATATGACAAACGCGTTCTTTTGATATGCCTATAGCCTCTGCTATCTCTCTAATCTTGATTCGACGGTCGTTCAGTACCATTTGGTGAACATTTTCGATATTATCAGCGGTGGTCGCAGTTTTTGGCCGTCTCGAACACTCATCATCAGCCAAGCTGGTACGACTACGTTTAAATTCAGCTGCCCATCTTTTTACAGTGGCAAATGATGGAGCAGAGTTCCCGTAAACCGCGTCCAACTCGATTTTAATTTGCGCAGGCGTATTGCTTTTCAAACAAGTAAGAATTTAATCACGGCACGATGTTCAATTTTTTCCATTTTTACAAAAACACTGACATCGACTGACACAAACGACTGTCAAACAACAACTGAGCGTCCAAAATGATTGAAATTTTCACAAAAGTCTTTCAAAGCATATACTATTGTAGTACTAGAATGGTTTTGATGAGTAACATCATCTTCATTAAGGTTCAAAACTTTTCAGACTATCCTCGTACGCTTGTACGAGCGTCCACCGCGAAAGCATCGACACTAACGAGCTTGTATGCGGTGCTCTTCGAAAGCTAATTCAAGCCGAAGAAATTTGTTCGCGGAAAAAAGTGATTGAATATTTATTTGCGGACGTAAAATTTTATACTTTTTTCTTTTACAAAATATTTTAACGCGATTCTCTATCGAAAATTCAAAATTTTTTCTGTATAAAAAATTAATTTTAAAAGAAATATAGTAATTATAGTAATGTGAGGAAAATAGTAATTGGGAGTTTAAGAAATTTAATTTTACAAAAGGTTATACTTTTTCTTATAATTAGAAAAATAAATATTTTTATTACATTTTCTCTTAATAATTAAAAGTAAACACAAATTTACATTTTTAATTTTACAAAACATTTTCTAATCGAAATTTCAAATAATAAACATTTTTTTAATTACATTTTTCTCTTAAATTTAATAACTAAAATAAAAATAAAATATAATAAACTTAATTTTTACAAATATATTTATTTGGTATACATATTTATATTTGCACGAGGATGAGGGAGATCCGGGCCTTAACCTAATTTAATTTTAAGTAAAATATTATATTACGTAAAACCGTACGGATAAGAAAGGTGATTATCGATAAATCTGCGTTTTAATAAAACTGAAGCATATTTTTACTTCGTTTCGTTATTATCTCGTGAAACGCGGTGCAACGAATTGTTTTAAATCGCAGATTTATCTCTTCTCTCTTCTTTCCCTTAATTTAATATTAAATATAATTTATTATTAAATATTTAATAATAAATTATAAATACTTTAAAATTAAACATCCACAAGTTTCAAAATTTAATTTAATCCCCTTTATCTTACATGTTTTATATTTACGTCCGTCCGGTATACGTACGCATAAAATTTCGGTTCGTCAGATACAAACGTCTTGATGAAGCTATTACATCCGTAACTCTCGAGTTCGTCAGTCATATCACCCAAAAAATTACCTGTACGCGGTTCGTACTCGTTGGAATCACCGCTGCTCGTATATATACAAGAATCTGTATCATAATATAATACGCGACGGTCTAATTTTTCCAAATACTCGTATAACTTTAAACGCGCCTGTGCCGTCGTGTAAACCGCTATCACCACGTTTAGTTATTGGTGAAGGTACTACCGCTTCGCTCTTTAACCGCCATGAAACATATATTGCATTCTCGTTGACGAGCAATATGCCGACTATTTCGTGTTCCGGCTTGAAAACAATTCGGCGAAACGTTGAGGATTCTTATTATTTCCGTATTCGGCAAGCTACTTCGCTGGCCGAATTTCCCCCAAAATGAATTAAGAGTTTGGCGACGGAGCGTAAGTCGGAATTACGTACGATATTGTTTTTATCGAAAATGATATCTTCGGTTGCTTCATACTTTCTCAGATAACGTTCTTTAGCAACATCGTCGTTCTCGCACTCGCTCGGCCACCCTTCTCGCCTTTTGTTTTAATTGTAAAAAGGTATTGATATATCCGGCAAACAATTCTCCCTGTCGCGTTTCGGGATTATATCGCGTGGATTTGTATTGCCAAATCTCATCTACCCGCGTCATGAGATATCCTTTTTCGATTGCTTTGCATAATTCACAAGACATCCATGTGCCCTCGAACTCACGCTCCGTAGGATCGTCGTGACTACACGCATCTCGAGAAAATGTTTCATAATATGTACGGCAAAGAGGGAATAATAATTTACCGCGTACGCGATACGGCATTACCGGATGGAAAAGATTGTGGGGAGAGTACTCGGCAACGTACGAGACTGGACTGAAATTAAAATTTGATACAATTGCAATTAAATTATTGCATTCCTCGCCTACATAAATATCTGAATGACCGATTGGAAAAACTCAATTCTTGAGTATGCACGGATACAGAGAACATACAACTACGTAGCGTATTTTCTCGGTACCCGAAACCTCATATCGAATCGCAATATTGCCGATGCGTCCACCAAAAAATGCATCACGAGGACGAAAGATGAGATTTGTACTATAGGGTGATTCTCAAGAAATTCTCGTGTCTCTCGATTGTCGTATATTTCTTCGTCAAAAATGCACTCCCATTTTTTCGTCAGGATATATTCCTGCTGACATAACCGCCAAGACCGTTACAACCGTTCGTTCATAACGCGCGTCAAACGCGAACTTGTAATAATTCTGTTATTCGAGAAAAGTTTTTCCTTGAAAAAGAGCAGAGACAAAGCGAAAAGATGCGAAGAGAGTTTCTTCTAGAATCTTTGATTTGACTGCATATTATTTATAAAATATATTTTTTTTATTTATTTCGAAGGGAAGAAAAGATGCTATATTGCTGTACATATCAGTACATTGCTTCACTCGAGTATCGACATTCGAAGCGTCCACTTCGAAAATATCCCTCCAAGTTTTCCTTTGTTAAAAGTGAACATTTATTCAAAATTCTCTCGTCAAGTAATATGGCCGGACAACAAGAAGCTGCGAATCCCGCTAAACTACAAAATATTCGTAAGATAACTCTGTGCAAAATGTGCAACAAAATTTGTTGCTTTCTACAACGTATCCTTTCAATATCTCTCATACGAAGAAATTACACGTGAGATTACAATCATCTAAGGAGAGTATCTTCGAACCTGTCATCAAATTGAGTAATTCTGCAGAAGGAATCAGCTTTGATCCGAACACGTGGCAAAAATTTCAAGAGAGTATTCAGGACAGCGCATACTTTAACAGAAGCAATAAAAGCAAAGTAAATCCTATTACATTTGCAAACCTATTCATCAACTTCACCTCTGCCTACAGAGCGAAAACTACGAGAGTAGTCTGAAAAGTTTTGAGCCTTAACATGAAGATGACATTACTCGTCAAAACCATTCTAGTATTACAATAGTATATGCTTTGAAAGACTTTTGTGAAAATTTCAATCATTTTGGACGCTCAGTTGTTGTTTGACAGTCATTTGTGTCAGTTGATGTCAGTATTTTTGTAAAAATGGAAAAAATTGAATATCGTGCCGTGATTAAATTCTTACATTTGAAAGGCAATACGCCTGCGCAAATTAAAATCGAGTTGAACGCTGTTTACGGGGACTCTGCCTCCATCATTTGCCACCGTAAAAAGTTGGGCAGCTGAATTTAAACGTGATCGTACCAGCTTGGCTGATGATGAGTGTTCGGGACGGCCAAAAACTGCGATCACTGCTGATAACATCGAAAATGTTCACCAAATGGTACTGGACGACCGTCGAATCAAGGTTAGAGAGATAGCAGAGGCTATAGGCATATCGAAAGAACGCGTTTGTCATATATTGACTGAAGAATTGGATATGCGCAAGCTATCTACGCGTTGGGTGCCGCGCTTGCTCACTTTGGACCAAAAATGAATTCGAATGAACATTTCCAAGGCCCTGTTGGAACGGTTCAAGCGAAACGAGTCAGATTTTTTGCGTCGATTCATAACTGTAGATAAAACTTGGATTCATCACTACACTCCAGAGACAAAAGAACAGTCAAAACAGTGGACTGCAAAGGGTGAACCTGCTCCGAAAAAGGTGAAGACGGTTCCATCAGCTAAGAAGGTAATGGCGACTGTTTTTTGGGATAGTCACGGAATTGTGTGTATCGACTATCTTGAAAAAGGTAAAACAATAACGGGAGCGTATTGTGCATCATTACTTGATAAGCTGAAGGCAGAAATTGCAAAAAAAACGGCCGCATTTGAAGAAGAAGAAAGTGCTGTTCCATCAAAACAACGCATCTGCTCACACTTCGGCGATCGCCAAAATGCACGAACTGCACTTTGAATTGGTTGATCACCCATCGTATTCATTAGATCTGGCCCCCAGCGATTTTTTCCTGTTTCCTAAGCTTAAAGTTTCGCTTGGAGAACAGAGATTTTCATCGAACGAGGAGATCATCGCATACGTAAACGCCTATTTTGCAGAGCAAGACGCCAACTACTATTTGGAGGGGTTAAAGAGGTTAGAGTATCAATGGGAAAAGTGTATCGACTTAAAAGGAGATTATGTTGAAAAATAAAACTATATTTGATCGAAAAAATACTTGTTCCTATGTTAGGCTCAAAATTTTTCAGACTACCCTCGTATATTGGTGACGTAAGGAAAATTAAAATTTTCCTAAAGAAAGCAGTACTGGAAGTACGCAAGCAGACTCGAAAACGGAGGAACAATCACTGTCGGAAAAAAGGAAAACTGACTCCGGTGCAGTTGTAATGCAGTAAGCTACTTTTCAAGAAATAGAGAATATCATCAAATGTGTCGATACTCGTATAAACCAGCTATATCTGTCGTCGATACTGTTAACAAGTGCGTACGTTATCTGATCAAGGAGATAGAACTATGTCTACCTAACAATTACATTGACGCCGATATCATCAAACTCACTCCGAGGCAACTAAAAGGATATTGAACTTGCTGTGAGAACGCAAATAAATAATTTGTCATTTTTGGATACATATTTTAATATTGTATTTGTAGAATTAATTACACTAAAATTTAAAAAAATTACTATATAATTTTAATGAATCGAGAGTTACAATTTTTGTATATAATAACTAAATCATGTATTTAATTTTGTAACAAAACATATTCATATATATGTGAAAAATGTACAATAAATTTAGCTTATACTTGATAACAAAATTCAAATTTACGTCGTTTCTTTATCTTTTCCTTTATCCTAAATTTTTTACGACTCCTTCCCTTTTCTGAAAGCCATTTACGCCTGCACGAATGTGTTTTCCTATAATCTCCTACTATCTCTATGCTTTTCTGACTCACACATATCTCTCTCTCTCTCTCTCTCTCTCTCTCCCCCCCCTCTTCAGTATCCCAAAGTTATCATTGCGTCCAAAGAAAATTTTTTCAGCTTGCATGTTTGTCATAGGATAAAAACCTCGTATAACTCCAAGTTCGTCGTCGTCAGAAATTTTTAGTGCGAACCTATCCATTCCTGTTTTCCTCTCCTAAATACCATATGATTCCGTAAATAACTCTAACGATTATTACACTCCGAAAACTCCTCATCTTCAAAACGTTTATACATTTCCTCCATACAAAAAATGTCAAATTTCTCGAGAAATTTAAATTCGTTAGCTATGAGGCGCCAAGAAATCTTTCGTCCTAAGAAAACGTGATTTATCATATCCCATATATACATAATAAAACTCGCAAAAAATTAATTTCCTTCTCCTCGTTCCATCCCTCGTGTTCTAAAAATCGCATTCCATTCTCGTCAAGTATATTCTTTTCACACACCCGTCATCTTTCTTTTTGCAAACGCCATTTTATTTTCGAACCCTGAGTGGTCCCACTTTCTCCCCTTTCCCCTACTTTTTCGTCTGATATTTCGACAATCAATCACATATGGAGCACTATGGGCAGAGCCAATCATGCGCCGGACAGCTATGGGAGCAGCCAATCAGAACGCTCCCACTAATTATCTAATTATCAACTGCCACGCCCACCGATCAATCAGAACGTTCCATTTCCACGTGACTGAGTTTTTGACAGCGGGAGGCCACGCCCTTGGCGCCAGTGGGAAAGTGGTTTGTTTTGATGGGCCATGGCTACTCATTTACTACTTAATCGATAGCTGAGTATCAAATTATACAAGAAAAGTGTTTTTGTTTTTTTCTTCGTGTTCTACGAACTGAAATATTGCTACGCAATCGCGACGCAAAGTTCAAAAAATTTTAAGAAACGTAAATTTTAAAAAATGTCCTTGTCGTCGTCGATCGTAGCTTTTCTGTCGCAAAAAGTGCTAATGAACATCTCTGTACGACAGCTCTTGCAGCGCTCATTTTTTTTTATATGTCTTTGACAGATGATCTTTCGTGTGAAGTTGTATGTATTGATTAATAAAAAGAAGATGTAACGTGTGTTACATATAATAGTAAGTAATATATAATACATTGAAAAAATAGTCAAATCGGTCCAAAATAAATAATTTTACATTAAATTGTAAGAAAATATTAACTAAAATTAATTTATATCAAAATGTATCAATTATATAAATATATAAATAATTATATAAATATATAAATAATTATATAAATATATAAATAGTTATATAAATATATTTACTTAAATGTATTAATGGTATTATTATCCACAATCATGATTTATAAGAAATATAATAATGAAATATAATATTAGAAATATAATATTTCTAAAAATGTTAATTAAAAAAAAATCTTATAATTTTTTAAAATAATCTTATAATTTTTTAAAAATGACGTTCATCAGCCAGAAAAATATTTCTTTGCACTATTACTTATGTTTCAATCATGGCGGAGACTAGATGATCTTAAAAATGGATGTGACATCTACAAAGAATTATTTCACAAAATTAAATTAGATCTTGTAGAAGCATTACAATACGAAAAATTAGAAGAATTGAAAACGACATTTGAAACTCTAAAACAGTTAGTTCAGGAATATCTGAACTATAGATAATGAATTGCAAAAACAACAGGATGCATTTCAAGATGAAATACAATAGGTATGCAAAACGAAGAAGCGAGTGAAATCATGTAAGATTTTAAAGATCTTGGAGCTAAAATTAAGCCAGCAATACATAATACTTTTTTCCTACTGGTACATTCTTTTAGATCTGTACCAATCAAAGATAACAGCTCAGTAAACACGCGAATCCAGCTAGCAAACCAGCAGAAGAAAAAGTATCGTGTGCTACTGGCTTTAAAAAAGAAGATATTTTTGAAATGATAATAAAATTAAACACGAATCAAAAGAGAGTATTTGATAAAATTATTGTAAAAGTGGTACTCGGGCGCGTCAAGTTTTTGTATGTCGTTTTTTTTTCTTACACATCAAATTTTCTTTTATATATTATTTTTATATAAACACAAGTACAATAATTCAATAAAATTTTTTGGCAACTACAAATTGACGTTAATTTTGGATTAATAACATCTTTTTTTATCTTTGCAAAGTTTCTTTTCTACTTTATGATTAAAAGTTTTTGATATTATGTTTTTTGTAGAAATAATGAAACGACTTTTCAAATAAAAATGAACTACAAAATAAGTTGTATTTCATTGTAAAATTCTTTTCATTTTATTAAATTAGAAATTGGCATCAGTTCTTGATATCACATCTTTTGTACCAATAAAATTTATTAAAAAGGTTTTTGTAGATGGAAATTTTTGTATAAAATTATTTCTTTTACATAAATAAGAAAAGGGGCGCGTGAACTTGACTGACGTTATTTTTTACTTTTTTTAAAAGGTAATTTTGTTAGGACAAATGAATATCACAATCATGTGGCCTCCTTAATACTTAACAACTTTTATCTGAAGCTTTTTTTAAAATTACATTTCTTACGAAAGATTCGATTGTATCCACTTTTGGCACATCCTGTATACATTTATTTATATTTTTTACATATAGGTTTTATATATTTCTTATATCAATTCATATTTATGGAGATAAATTTATAAATAAATTTATAAATAAGTTTATTAGATATATAAATCGCGAATAATATGTCTAGATTATATCTAGATGTCTATCATTATACATATACTTACATTATATCAAATACATGTTTTTTACATATAATACGTATAGTACTTTAGTTTTAATGTTTCATATTTATATTTATGTTTTTCAGATGTATGTTACATTACATTTACTAGACAATTTTTATTAAAAGCGCTTGAAAATGTTTATTTGTTATAATTTTTAAATGTATACTATTATACAATACAAAAATTATATATTTTTTATCCTTAATCATTAATGTATATTATACCATATTTATATCAATGAGTATATTATACCATATTTATATCAATGAGTATTTAATGTTTATTATAATATTAATATAATAATATTAATATAATAATAAATATATTTATATTAATATAATATAATAATAAATATGTTGTTTAATATTAATATAATAATAAATATGTTGTTTTCAATTATAGTTTCCCGCGAGAGCAACAGACTTTGCCGAATCATTTCTACTTCACAGATTTCGAGAGGCATACTGCTGAGATTGCCTCTTTTCATCTAGACAGGTAATATTATGTTTAACTCATATATATCTTTTTTTTATAAAAGTTTTGTATGTTTTTAAATGATTATACTAATATTCAAGATAAAATCGATGACATATTTGCGAATGATCAAATATTAAAAAATCAAATGTTCGTAACTTCATTTCAATTTTATTGCCATTAAAGTTTTATCAACTTTTCTTATCACATTGAATACTCAAACATTGAATGTGTTTCATACAGAGTCCAAATTCAATAATCACCATACTATCGTTATGAACAAATAGTTGATAAAGCTCTTAGCTGATAAAGCAAAAATTTATTCATCAACTAACAAATATAAATATAACAAAAAGATAAATGACTTGATAAAAGGATAAATGAGAATAAAACAATAATTTTGTTTCTTATAAAATAATTTGTAGCATAATATAATTTTAATATAATTTTAATAATAAAAAAACTTTTTCATTTTTAAATTTTCGTAAATTTAACATTAAACAATTTTTTTAAATTAATTTTTTTCATTTACAGACTTTTAGGGTTTCGCAGAGCGATGCCAGTGATCGGTCGGACTCTCAATATTACAACAGAAATTTATGAAATTGCTGACGGTGAACTACTTAAAACATTTTTCGTGAGTCCAGCCGGCAATTTATGCTTTCATGGCAAATGTAGTTACTATTGTGATACCGCACACGCAGTTTGTGGTAGTCCCGACACTCTAGAGGGTAGTTTTGCTGCCTTTCTACCAGATAAGGTTCTTGCAGCTAGGAAAGCCTGGCGTCATCCTTGGCGCAGAAGTTATCACAAACGAAAGAAAGCACAGTGGGAGCATGGTAAGATACATCACATACAATGTATCTTTTTTCAAGAAGACACTGCTTTAAAGAATTAGTATGGAATAAATATAAAATTCTAAAACAAATGACAATATGTTCTTTTTTATATTTCTGTATTATGATTACTACACTTAAAATAACTGTCATTTTTCATTATACTCTTTTCTATTAATACTTCTATTAATACTTTCTATTAATACTTTTCTATTAATTTCATCCAATTATTTTATTTTTTATTGTATTTTATTGTTATTGTTACATTGTAATTGACATTAACAAATATCTACATGCTTAAAATATTAACTAGTAATTACTTTCTCCTTTTTAATATAATATAGACGTTATTTCATCAGTTTATCAATTAGATAATATATAATATAAATATATTTCTATTTAATATAAAATGATCCACCAATTTGCTGATATTACAACAATAAAAAATAATAATTTATTGATATTTTTAAGAACATACAGCACGATACATGTAAAAGCGTGCGAATTTTGTGTGAAATCGAGGCGCAATAATAATATCGATGTAGCGCGAGCTCTCGAATCGCAGGTCACAAATCGATAGTTTGTTAAATTATAATAGTCTTGCGATCACAATAGGCGAACGATCTCGCGATATTTCGTATGCTTACTAATTGACTCGCAGTCTGGGCTAACCCCGCGGGCGTGTTCCATATAACGCGTTGACACTGTAGAATGCAGATGACTGCAGGAATGGATGTGTATCAGAAATACTTGACCGGAGGAGCGAATTCACTACCGTTCTCGCTATTACTTGGATTGACAAGACAGCGCAAGCGATCAGAAAAATGGCAGAGGCGGCGCATGCGCAGTCTTTTCATTTATCCGAACAGCAAATGTGAATTTATCTTGGTAGCTCAGAGAACTGGACCGGTATTAGTAAAACTTGATTGAGATGACGAACATATAATCGTAACTGGTTAACAGATTTCAGCAAGTTATGATTAGATTCAGATAGTTGCCAGTAAAACCTTATAAAAGTGGCATATTTGCAACTTTCTAGTCTCGCTAGCGTACTTCTTGAGAATTATAATCGATTAGCAAGGCTAATTCGATGGACTGATTTCAAAGAATCTCTTAATTAAACGGGAGGCAGGTTTTTTATATCATCATGATCCATAATTTGGACGTGTTCGGAAATAATATCGTAAGCGGTAATTAGAGCAACTGTCGCTCTAAACATAACACTACATTTCATATTTTCTCATTTAGAAATTTTCTATTTTGTAACTAATCAACACGATAAAAAATGTATCGTACAACAAATGTAATATTAATTGGATGAGATCTCGCAATCTTATCTCCGATCGTGTATGGCGATCTTTGGCTGAGTTCGGCAACGCGCATGTGATTCCATGTAACGGCATGTTACCTATCCACACGGAACATAACGTTCATTAAAAGTTCACATAACTTTCACAGCCTCTATACGACTATTATCTCTGCAGTGAAGGTCAAATAGATCTTTAATAAAGATTTATACTATCTCCATGATGGAGCTCTAATGGAGCTCTACCATTAGACGTTTATGTAGACGTCTTATAGAAGTCATATGGATAAATTACAGATGTTTTATAAAACTTTCATGAATTATATATAGAGTTTAATTGAAAGTTTTAAATCCTTTGTAAATGATTTTTTATTTTATTTTATAATAAAAATTAAAAATATATACGTATAAATAAATTAAAAATTTGCATATATATTATTTATTCAGTCACTGCCTGGAGCTCTGGGCATGCGGACGCGTTGTTGGTGTGCTGCTCGGTGCGAATCGCGCTGCATTCCTGCGCGTGCTTTGTTCGATTTGTGTGAGCAGTGTCCATCCGACAACGCTTAAAGATTGTCCTATCTCTTTAAGGATGATAAGGATGATGGTGCGATCATAATAATTCGAGTTAGCGAAATTAACATTAGTGAGCATATCGGATGAACACGGTATTCTAGCTTTATTTTTTGTATACATTGAGGATGACTCAAACTAGAATCGAAACGTATGTTATGCATTTTTAAATTGTAATAAAGAATGTAAATTGCGCACCGTAAACAGCGCTGATTCTCATTGCCCGTTTACTACATCGTATTTATTCGTTATAGACGTTATCCCAAATAAGAAGGGAGGGCAGGTGTGCGTCACGGCAGGGCCCGACCACGAACCAGTCGTGAAAACTCGTAATTATTTTGACAAAAAAATCCACCTCAGCCAGGAATCGAACCTGGATCTCCTGCTTACCGGGCAGGCATCTTATCCTTTCGACTACCGAGGCATGTGATGATATTTATCGCAAATAACGTGTTTAGAATAACACGTCAACAATACAATGATACATATATATATATATATTACAATATACATATATACATGTATTCTTTCGAATCCCCACGACCGGTACTCCAGAGCGATGTTGGTCTCTCACTCGACAGAAGCTGTCACATTAGTTTTACTCGGATTGAGGACAAGTTATAAAGAAGACATTAAAGCATTCACTGCTGAAATGATCTATGGCACGACACTCAGGATTCCAGGCAAATACTTCATCCCTGGAGAACCAATATAATATCCACATTATTTGCAAACAAATTATGTCAACACATGCAGGCAGTACCAACGAAACATCACACCAAAGGAAAATTTTTCGTACCCCAGGGTACGTTCTGTACGCATGTATTCGTATGGATAGACAGACCAAGAAGACCATTGAAAATCCTTACGAAGGACTTTTTCCTATTATTTCGCGCACTAACGAATCTGTTTTCAGAATCTCCTACAAAAATCAACCGACAGAAATTAACATTGAGCGCCTTAAACCAGCATGGAAGGTGCGACATAGTAGTGGAACAGCTAGCAGAACCACAACCCGGACTATCCGTGCGATTTGCAATCTAAATCCAGATATTTCCGGGCGGAGTACTGTGGCGGCCGCTCGAGAAAAAAATTAGTATAATAGAGGATTTGGAACGAAGTTGGCCAACCTGCAAAAAAGAAGAGACTACCTACCTATCTCACACACTGTCTCCGTGGCAAGTCTAGTCGTCTCCAAAGAAACCTGTGCATAATTATTTGTTGGTTAATAAATTGTTAAAATTATTTAAGAGATTTGGTTCATTGTTCATATAAACCCGCAGTGTAGAGTCCCAATAGAGATTGAAGGATTTCCCGGGAGTTGGAGGTTTGTCGGAGAACCTCTCGTTGAGATATGTTCTCTGAGCTTTCCGCGGCCTCGTCGGAGGAAGAAGGTGAAGAGGCCGGAAACGGAGTTCTCCGAAGAGTTTTCTGATGAGCTTCTTGCGGCGGAAGAGTCTGCACGCAGAGAAGGTATGCTCTGGAATCGAAATGGTGACTTCACAATCAATCGCAGGAGGCTGCCTATTCGGCCGGTCAGTCGGCTTGTGCAGCCGAAGAATGCAGCGTATCTCAAACGAGAAAGCGGCCTTTTCGACCGAAAAGAACGGCATATTTCAACTGGAGGGAAGGTAGCTAACGCTTGAGAACGTTTCACTGTTGCTGATATAACTCTTCTCTATCCTATACTAGAAGAGAGCTCGAAAACGAGTGACGATACGGCGAATGTACGTCTTTATATATTATTTGATGACAAATTTGACTTACGATAATTATCTCGTACTGCGCCGCGTCGCGGCACGCTAATTGTTTGGGTTCGCGACGGGTGTGTCGCGCGCAGTGCGCGGCACCCGTGAGTTGCCACAGAAGCAAAAAAGTTTCAAAAAGAAATTAAATATTTGTTTATTAAAACATTTTACATTCGATGTAAACATTAATAAGACAACATGCATTCATTATAAATTCACAATTATAAATTATCGATATATTTTTTTAGAATAGAAATGTTACAACTTTGATTATGTAAATATAATTTTGTACATACAAATTTTATACCACCATAATGCTAAATTTTATAAATATTATTATTTTTCATGAATCAAAAAAAACTTTTATTTATAACATATATAGTAAAAATTAAATGTAAAAATGTAAAAATTTAATAGCATTCGTTAATTATAACAATTATACAAATTAGATAGCAGAATAATTGCAAACGAACTTAACTAATTTTGCTTCCGTGATAGAGTCTTTATTCTGATTGTTATGTCCGTGTTCTGGACGAAAGATAATATCTCTCGTCAGGAGGAGGAAAACTCGGGTGGACGCACGGAATCTCTCCTGTTCTCGCGGAACGACGTCGTGATGCCGATCCGCGAGTCGAACGCGCGTTAAGGGGGCAGGGATCGGGTCAGCGTCGGCGATGTTATTACCCTTGCCTGCGCCCGCGCTATCGGTGGTCCGTTTTAGGTCAGAGAACCGAATCTCTTTGACCAGGGATGGACCTAGTGCGATCCTCAGGGAGCCGGGAACGGCGCGGGGTCAAGTTTAGGGGAGAGAAAAAAAATTTAAGACCGAATTTTGATTAAATAATTTAATAATAAATAATAAAAATGAGTTACAATGTTCTGTTCGTGTACATTAAAAAGAGTTGAGGTATTCGTTACAAAGAAAAGTCTTATACATAAAAAATATAAAAAATAACCGCGGACAAAGGAAAATCTGGACTTATATACCCAATTGTTCTAATTGGGACAAAAAGTTGGTGATCGCGAGCATGTCTATGGGATCGGATTGCAGGTGTGGAGGGGGATTAGGGTGCGCGGTGCGGAAAGCCTTGATTGGGACGAGGTAGGGAAGAGGATCACGGAAAATATACATAGGGACGGTATCGGTTATTTTGTGTTTGGAGATTTGGTCCCAAAATTGCTTGTCGGGTTTAAATTTTCTTTGGATGAAGAAGGTGCCAGGAGATGGATGGGTGGGAGAGCGAGGAAATTGACGGACGAGGTTAAAAAACTTCTCCACGTCGAAGTTTTCTGGAGTACACTGGTTCTCGAATTCGGCCGCGGAGCGGAGGGCGGAGGCGTACTGATGCAGCGAGATGTTGGCTAGTCCCGGCTCTACTTCTATTAATCGCTTCGCGAGTTCTTCGGCGTGGCAGGTTTCGCGACGAATCCGCTTATTCGATTTCTCTCGACGGTGTCGCAATGCCCGTTTCGTTCGTCCGTTCCGAATGGCATTTGTTTGGTTCACTATATAAAAGAGAGTCAGATAAAAGAGAAATTTAGGAATCGAGATAAGGCAGCTTCACCGAATCAATCGGCAGCTTGCCAGGTTGGAATATTGTGGAATCGGGGGAGGCAGCTTCACCGAGTTAATCGGCGGCTTGCCAGG
>NW_011933415.1:226123-239370 GCF_000187915.1 Pogonomyrmex barbatus | reverse complement strand
CTCACGTATTTAATATGATCAACAAATATATAAACCAGTAAATAGAATATATATATTAATTTATTAACATTACTCACATGGAATGGAGCATGACATATTTATATATTGTGACCGCTACCCTTGAGGACGGTCTCTCATAACGTAGTTTAACTATAAGTTGGGCGCTAGGCACGAGCACGTGCCATTCGCAATGAAGAGATCACAAGATTTGTTTAGCAAGTCAATCCAGACTCGCGAATGCTATTGATGACCCAGCAGCTCGGTGGTAGAGGAGGGAGTTCATGGAAGAGAGAAGAAATCAAAAAGTGATGCAACAAGAATTAATTAGAATAATAAGAATGCCTTTAATTTCGGCTCGAATCATTACATTCACTTGTCCCGATTGTGCTTTCATGACGCAATACATTTCGAAGAGTCTCGAATCTCGTAATGACAAAGAGTTACATCAAGAAATTCTTACGTTAAACAAATAATACGACAGCACGATATGCCACTCAGAAATACACGTGGCAACGATATTTCGGAACAACGCTTTCGCTTAATAGTTCGAGCTCACATAAAACACAAATAACTTGTTACGACCAGTAATTCAGTACAGCCCCGTGAACGATATAGTTTATCTCACTCTTACAGAGAAATTACGCGCGGCAACTGTACATGAATCATATGAGTACTACAGTTATTTGGACTTTCCGCGGGTCACGAGGGCGAGAGAAAAACGTTGCGAACGATTTGATAATTATATCACGAGGAAGACACGCGGCCGGCTCGCCGGGTAAAATGGCGATGATGCAATAATTTTCGCGATCGCGAAAAATGCTTGCCTACGAAAATCTTCTCGAGCCAGTCTCGCGCGATTCCTCGGGTCCACGGGCGAAATTGACGACTTTACACATGATACGGTTTGCTTCACCAGATGGCAGCCCTTTCTTGATCCTTTGCTTCGATTTTTCTTTCACGTAGCTCACGGCAACTGGCTCCTGCGTCCTTCTCAGTCACCACGAACGGAAAAGTGAGTATTCCGCCGAATCCTCGCGACACGGTGGCAATCGTCATCCCCTATTTTAATATCGATTAGCGTCGTGGCGCGATCAGCCGATAAATTTTCTGTATTTCAGCGCGGCCCATTTTATTATTCTTATAACTATACTTGGTGATCTTAGTTTTATAAAAAGAGGATAAGAAGGGAGGACGTGTGCAACGATGGAGCCTGACCACGAATCAATCGTAAAAATCCGCAATTATTTTGCGAAAAATATCACCTCAGCCAGGAATCGAACCTGGATCTCCTGCTTACCACGCAGGCATCTTATTCTTTCGACCACAGAGATATATAATAAGATTTATCGCAAATAACGTGTTTAGAATAACACTTCGACAATTCAATGATACACACACACACACACACACACACACACACACACTACATATACATATTATATATACATGTATATTCTCGAATCCCCGCGACCGGTACTCCAGAGATGATAGTCCTATTCTCTCAATGGATGCAGGTCGGACTGCAGCGGCGACATTCTCCAACGCCACTTGTATCTCTGAGAAACGTCTTTATTTCAAGCTTAAAAAGCTCGAGAGGACAATTATACCCGGATAGTAAACTATCTCGCAGAGATGTCTCAGATTTTATAAAACTAAGCTCGGAATTTAATACAAGTAGTAGACACCTAACTCCTTCAACAGGTATTAGATTTGCATATAGCAAAGCCTAAATGGCCCGTGGTTCGCTGATCCCGCGGGAGATTTGAAAGCCGTGATCCTTTATCTTGGTTGAGCTTGCGATTCCTAAGGATCCTCTTCTGGTGAATCGATCCTTCCGGCGGGAAGTGACTGTCTCTTCCGGCTCGATTACACATCCTCGTATGTCTCAGCTCGCCTTCTTCGATGCGAGGTCTCCTCGCAATCTCGCGAGAAGTGGCGCCTCTCCTCTCGATCGCTCCTCGATTCCGCGTTGTATGGGTTAGCCCTCGACTTCTGTAAATGTCGCACTACAGTACGGGGAACCTTGCATACAGAAAAATCGGTAACTAATTAGGATGACTAAGTACGACCTGATCATTCTTGGCATCCAGTAGCGGCATCCTCTTCAAACACGGTCGTCGTTGGTCGTGTGGTAAGCGATACATGAATCTCGCAGCAGTAATCAATCTCGGCAGCTCAATGTAGTGAAAATCAGGAAACGATAACGTAAGAATGAAAAAGAAAACAAAAAATTCGCACAATTATCTAGGTGGCCTCTTGGGTTTTCGTCCGTTCTCTCTCCTCTCAAACGGGTGGACGCAGGACCCAATAATACTCCGAATCGGAGCAGCCGCATCTTGTGATGGGCGATCTCAAGACGCTACGTCACAATATATAATTAAATTATATTATATACTTAAATAATTGCACACGTAATCAGAATATTAACATTGAAACTATTTGAACTATTTCTTATGACAATGTGATAACATTGTCACTAGTAACATCGGAGATCTGTCATATTTTTACATCAAAGTCGCAAGTTTAATTATACTATTATTTTAGTAGCTGATTTCAGCCGATTACAGAAAGGAGCTCGACTATATATATTATAAGGATGAGTGACTCTCGGAAAAATTGTGTGATGTTATCGACATAACAAGATAAAAAAGGTTTCATTAGTTCCATTGCACGCTACATATATATGCACTTTGTTTCGTTTAAAAAAAATATTTTTGTTCAACATTATAAAATTCTTTTTATTAACTTTTTCTATTTTATAATATCAATTAATAATTTTATTTAAATTTTAGTTATGATATAATAACAAAAAGTAATTGATATAGTTAAACCTTTAATAATAACCTTTTTAGTAATCTTCTCATAAAGTCTCCGATGTTTATTTTTGTATTATTTGTATTATTATTGTATTATTTTGTAATGTATTATTTTGTATTATTTTGTATTATTTAATTTTTCTCAAAACCATATAAAATATCCGTAATTGAGCCATATCTCCATGAAACGTCTATGTAGACATCTAATCTACATAGACCTTTAGATCTAATAGAGGTTAAAAAATGCGAAATTATGGATCTCTAATAGAGGTCTACTGGAGGATTCATGGACATCTAAGGAAGGTTAATTATACTATTTAATTAAACCTCATGGTGGACGTCTAATAGATGTCCATTTTTGTTCCGTGTGGGTATTTTTGTAATGGATACTTCAAACATTCATTGACACATCACGCTTTTAAGTCCCGACGGATCACCGGTCGCGTGACTTTTCCCGCGGATGGACAGTCAGAAACGGTACTCAGGCTCTACTGTTACAAATACAATTATTTATATATTCTACCTTTTATTATACAGACTATACAGACTACTTGTATTATATAACCTTATATTTATTATATTACATACTTTTTATTATATAATAACTCCGATAGCAAAACCTGCAGAAACAGATTTTGAGCAGAATCTTTTATCAATATTTGATGACAAAAAGACAACAAATTGCATACAGAGTCTGTAATATCTGACGATGCTGTGAGCAAACTGTCCTCAAAAATGTGACAAAGCTTGCTCACATGCTATGTCAATAGATGCTAGCAAAGATCAAACAGAACCTGTTACCAACGTTTGATGACAAAAAGGCAACAAATTACACACAGAGTTTGCAATATCTGACCATGTAAGCAAATTCTCCTCAAAAGTATGACAAAGCTTGCTGACATGCTATGCCAGCAGATTGCTAAGCAAAAACTGAGCAAAGCCTGCCGACATGCTATGTCAGCAGATTGGCAACAAAACCGACCAAAGCCTGTCATTACGCATATTTAAACACAATAATTGGAAACTATCGCTAGATGGCCGTTTCTTGCATGCAAAATTTATCAAACTTTCTAATATAAGCGAAATCATAATCAAATTTAACATGTATTTATTATTTACGTATTTTATATATATGTTTGATGCAAGATGTAATCGTCCAACAAGGAAGTTAGGGCAAACTCTACTTGATTTTTGTCGCCAATCTATTCACATAGCATGTCAGCAGACTCTGCTCGGTTTTTGCCGCCAATCTGTTCGCATAATACGTCAACAGACTCTGCTCGGTTTTTGCCGCCAATCTGTTCGCATAATACGTCAACAGGCTCTGCTCGGTTTCTGCCGCCAATCTGCATAGTCAACAGGTTTTGTCGGCAAATCCCGAGCTTAATGCGGACACAGATTACGGATTTGCAGTGAATATCTGATCGAATTTGTTGCCAATCTGCTAACAAATTTTGATGAGAAAAAAATAGCGGTGGAAACAAAAAGAAAGATTCTGTGTTTTATCTCGGAGGAAGGGAGGGGGAAAAAAGGAATGAACGTGTTCGAGTTTTTCCTTAGACGCAGGACTATTTATGACATGTACATGCCATGGCACAATCATTTTTGTTTGTAGGGCAAAGAAGAAGCGTATCTGATTTTTATAATGTTTATTCGGCAATTTCCCGAGAAAGACTGACTCGTATCGCTCGCGCCGAGAGAAGAGTAATAATAACAAATTGCTAGCATTTTGCTTGCTGGGAATATATTACATACATTTCATTTTGAGAAATAAGCATTTAATTTTTATATATAATGCAGAAAGATTGATAAGTTACAGATTAATAATTTAAATAAAAGTAAAATAAATAAAAATTAAAACAAAATTATAAAATATGTAAATAATAGTGGAGAAAGTATGGCCCGTCAAAACAAATGATGTCATTGGTGCCAGTGATGTAGACGGTGGAAGGAAGGGCCGGACAGGGGGAAAGAGAAGAGATAGACGGGGTTGGTTCGCGGTGATAGAGTAGAAGGAGGGTAATCAATATTTCGAATTATCGATCTACACATTTTGATTTCTGCTTTTTACCAGCGAGTTGATTGATTGCAGCAATTTCGGAGGATTTTGATGAGAAAAAAAATAGCGGTGGAAACAAAAAGAAAGATTCTGTGTTTTATCTCGGAGGAAGGGAGGGGGGAAAAAAGGAATGAACGTGTTCGAGTTTTTCCTTAGACGCAGGACTATTTATGACATGTACATGCCATGGCACAATCATTTTTGTTTGTAGGGCAAAGAAGAAGCGTATCTGATTTTTATAATGTTTATTCGGCAATTTCCCGAGAAAGACTGACTCGTATCGCTCGCGCCGAGAGAAGAGTAATAATTGACAGTATAATAATGCATGTCGCGAAAAGTAGGCGGGAGATTCAATCCGCTATTGCTACATGTCTGAAAATGATTTTCAGATCGACGAAATTATAGTTTTATTTTACATTAGAATATATGACAAGGGGGACAAAATGAGAAAAAAAATACACGACCCTTATAAAAATTTAAATGTTTATTTATGTAATTGTTATAAAAATGTTCCTACATTTATTTGCTCTTTTTAGTACACGTTTGCACATGACAACATACAATCTGAAGCTTTTCGCCTCAATTTATCTTTATCATGAAGAAAAATTTTATGAAATAATCGTACAATTAGACGATCGTTATCTTCCCAATCTTTAGAAAATAAATCGACAAAACGACTAATATTATAACCGCGAGATAAAATAAAAAAATATATAACAGTATTGTCCGCAAGTTTGTGAAAATATGTCCTATATGTCGTGTAATGTTCTATTTCTCAGTGACGGAGTTTCGTTGAAGTCAATAGGTGAATCTAGAGTTCAAAAGAGGTAATCCGAAGCTATCGAAATATGTGTCCGCTCCCTGTTCGTCATGTAAAAGGCAACCCAGTGTTTGCTAGGTCATTCGTGATTATCTGTATTAGCGACGCTAGCTGTCGACTTCGTTCATACTTTCGGGAATCTGTCAGCCGGATAGACTCTCGCATATCTGACGGTGAAATGATGCAACATTTGTAAGATTACGAGTGAATTCATTTTTCAGAGAGGAAGTACGAGGAGTTATTTGTGTAGATTTTACTCCCATCTCTTCCTGTTTCTGTGACGTTGTCATCGACCATGTATTCGGTTGCAAAAATTGTGCGTTTTTTCATACGAATTTCGAGAGATCTTTTTCTTTTGCTCGATCCGCGTATCTTCGTTTTCTAATTCTTTATTTCTCCAAACAAATAAATTCGAAAAATTTCATTTTATTGTAAAAACTCTATTTTCTATCTTACTTTTATTGAAGCTTTCTACGCAATTAATCTCAAACGAATTTTTGCTGCTTGTGGCGTTCTTATAAACTTAATTTTTTAACCGCTCGCGTTACGCAACGCGCAATGAAATTTATTAGAATTTCATCGAAATCCATGATTGCAATTCGTATTCGATATAATTCGTGTTTCCCGCCTTCTAGTAGACTTTTGAACGCGGGAGAGATTCCTTCAAGATTGTATACGTCTCTAGCAAATGCATTTTACAAGTAATCTATTTTATTACGTCTTCTACAATAGATGTAGCGCGTTTTCTGTGCAATCTCCCGCAATTTTATGATGATATATTTATCATTGCTTGTCCTGTCGAATCATTCGTGAAATTCCGCGAGAGCCATTTGTTTTTTTTCTGACTTTTCGAATTCGGAGGACGAATACGGAGACATCATAATTCAGTGATCTACGAATTATATTGCTTTGTTAACTGCGACGACTGCTACTTCCTTCGGCATAAATTTTCCCTCATTGTCACGGAAACCTTGTATATCAACAATTATATCCATGTAGACATTTTTTTCGCCCGAAATGGCATGGTTCATGTGCTGAGTAAAACTGTGTCTGTTTTAGTTCGGTGAAATGTGAAAAGGTGATCATAGTGCAGGAGGAAATTTGCTCTAGCCGCAAAAATCTATAATGATTTGACGCGTCTATTTCTAACGTCTTCGAATTCTGCGATACAATTATTGTGCC
The DNA here is from genome assembly GCF_000187915.1 of Pogonomyrmex barbatus. The sequence goes on along the minus strand of NW_011933415.1, from coordinate 232,493 downwards.
AATAGGCTTTTCGAATCACACCTCTCAATTGTAAACTTCCATGTCTGACAAGATTCCAATGTCTAGCAATCTAGCATAATTTATTAATAGATCGGGAGTGAGATCGAAAGCGAAAAGTATGAATTCATTGACATAATCTTCTCTGCTTATGGAACTCCCATCGTTAGAAAATGGATTGCCGGTTCCCGAAAAGAGTTATAAGCCTCGATGTAGTGTGGCTCGTCGAGAACTAGACGAATTTCTGAATGAACCTGTGATTCAGAAATGTTTTCGTCTAATCGAAATATGGATGCAATTTATTAGACGCGTTTGTAATAACGGTGTATTTGAGATCGATGAACAATCTATTGTATATATCTATTGTATATTTTTCAAACGATCCGGATTCCGAACCAATAGAATTTCCGTGGTTGATCGAACTATATGAGTTAATTAGTTGCATGCCTCCAGTAGATATGGAGGAATTCGAAGAAGATATAGAGGATGTGAATTGTCCATTGGATGAACTCGAAGATGAGAATATTCCAGCGGATGATCTCGAGGAAGTGGGAGAATGCTCTTCCGGGGGATAATTCGGGATGATGTAAACAACTATTATTTTAGTTTAAGTTTTTAGTGCTAGTGATTAATTTTAGATTAATATAAGTTAGTATATTATTTTTTTGTGTTCAATGTAAGTGAATATTTCTTCTGGACATTTTTCTGGATGCTTCTTTGAGACTTCTGTACTGGTGAGTCTTCTGTACTGGTGAGTCTTCTTATTTTTTTATTTTTATTTATTAGTTTTAGTTTTTCGTAAATATTTTTAATCAGTTTGTATACACGATTATCGTACGACGGCTCGCTTTTATTTTATAATTTACATTGGATGTACTCGACAATCACGTACGGTCCGATTTATTGCGCTTCCAATTTTTTTGAACGTCCTCTAACCGTTTCATCGTACAATAGGACACGATCGCCTATTTTAAATTTTTGTTTTTATTTTTGCTGCTCGGTCGTAGTACTGTTTTGATTTAACTTTCTCTTGTTAAACATTTTCTTGTTACTTGATTCGTTGCATGGATCTTCTCTCGTAACTCTTGTACATAATCATCATAAGAATAAATTATTTTCGGTGGTTTAGTTAGGGCTATCGTTAGTTCCCAATGCCCATAAATTAATTTGAATGTAAATTCCGTTACAGAGATTGTATTATACACAAACATTGCGTAGAGTAGCCAATTGTCTCAATCTATAATATAAATACTTGTAAAACAGAATCTTAACCTTAAAGGAAATCCGTTGAACAAAGAAATAGGATAATATTGTACAATATACAAACAATGTTTTATTACTTACAAATATTTTATAAATGCGATCAGAGTTAATAAATTGTTTTATTAAACTAATAATTAAATAAAACAAATAAAATCAACAATTTGTAAATAAATTTCGAAAACACGAAACGTTTGTAAAACAGCAATCATGCGATGATCACGCAATGATCACACGGTAAATCGAGAGAAGTCCGTGCGAGAGGACTAACATCTGCCCCGCGCAGGCGACACACTTTGTACTCGATCGAAGAATAAAGTCATCTGTTCTGCCTACAATTAAATGAGTCTACACATCACTTCACAATCCTTTCCTTATTATTAACTATAAATTTTAATGTAAAAAACTATAAAAACAAAAAATATAAATAATAATTTCATAAATAAATAAAAATTTCAGAAATAGATACTTATACACTACTTATTTATTTAATTATATTACTTATATTACTTATTTATACAATTTTATAGTACTGTTGTAGCCAGGTCTACAACCAATAATAAAATAATAACCAATAATAAAAGTAGTCCGCATGGCAACAAAATTAGGTCGCATGAATCTCGAAAAGTCTTTCGAAAGATGACACAAATGTGTGACCGCCGAAATTGCGACCAGTCTTTCGAAAGACCGCAGAAATGCATCGCGAGAACATTGCGAAAAAGCTTATCAGCAAATTCCTAAATTTGATGATCAAACCGAGCGTAATATTGATTAATCAATATCACGCAACCGATCGACGCAATCGATCAGAATGCTGATCGGGCATCGATCAGACTATATAACCGGTTACACAAGGCGGAATCGAGAGAGTCAAGAGTCAAGAGTCAAGAGTCAAGAGTCAAAAGTCAAAAGTAAAGAATAACGTGTCGTTCGGAATCGTTATTATAATTATCGCGCAAGATATTACAAGAGCACAGCGAAGTTCACGTGAGCCGTACTATCAGCGTCTCAGGTGACATATTCGGTCGACGGCCGCCAGAGTAACGCGATACGCGCCCGCCGACGTTTAACCGTATGTGACAGAAATAAAATAAGCAATACTAAATCCAAGAAATTGTTAAATAAATCAAGTAACATAAAGAAAGTGTGTTAGTGATTTTAAGAAGATTTCCTTCCATTCTTTTGATCCTGCTCGGAGTCCCAACTCCTTAGGCTTAACGAACCCGACTATCTCTAATATTATCGTTGTAGCCCATCCGGGGTACAACAGTACTTATTAACAATAGGTTGTAATAGAACGAATATTATTACCAGACTGCGCATATGCTATAACAATCTGCGCCTTTTTGTAACATTGTGTTAATAATAGCTGTATTCCTGCCTGTTTACTGCCAGTCCTAAAAACATTAAATCTATTATCCGCGTAACACTTTGACTAGTAGAAAGAAATTGTACAACAACAAGACAAAGAACAATGAGACAAAGTACACTTGTGTCTTATTATTCTTCAATAATATACGAAATTATGCGTCAGTAAGTTGTCTTGTTGCGACAATAAGACGTTATGGGACTATATCTTGGCCAATAAAATACATTGATCATTGCAAATAGCTGCTCTATAATTAAAGTTAAATAAACGATGTTTCGTAAATATAATAATTTCTTTTCTTTAATTATATAATAATTTCTTTTTAATTGTCCAAAGTATTCAGTATATACGTTAATATATCATAAGTATACAGTATATATGTTAAAATATTTGACTGATTTTAACGGTTTGATAACCTCACTGCTATTTTATTATTACTTTTTGTTGTTGTTGTTGTTGTTGTTATAAAATTCTTATTTCAATATTCAATGTACTGTATTGATTTGCTCTCTCACATAATCAGTGCATAAGACGAAATTCGTTCAGCGTGAAAAATCGAGCATGGACGGGTACGGAACATGTATACGTAGAGATTTATAATTATTTTTCAAAAATGATATTTCGGAAAATAAGTTTATCATATATGATTTAATTCGTACAAAAATAACCTTTAATTTAGTCTAAAAAATTTCAAAGATATAGATATAGAATAGTAGGGAAAACTTAAAAAAATAAAAAAATCTTTTTTATTTTCCTTATAAAGTATTTTTGAAACGATTTAACTTTTGTATAAAACTTTTTTTTGTATAAAACTGTTTTGACAATATTCGCTTTGAAAAAAAAACGATTTTTTTTTAAAACGAATTTCACCCCTTTAACATGCAGTCTAGCATTTATAAAAAAAATACGTGTCTCTTATTTTTGTTTATATTTTAACATATTTGAAGTTCATTAAAATCGGGGAGTGGGCACTTGGTTGTACTCCCTTGTTAGTAAGTTAACATTGCAAATCATTCCAATTTGTGCTGTCAACAAACTTCTTTGGCGTTCCACTTAATGCTCGCAATATTCTCAGAATTATGCCTTAGGTCTCGTCCGGATGGAAAATTAATTGTAATCGTGCGCCTGCGCACGTTCAGTCAACACAATTCAAAAATTCTGGAAACAAAACTATTTTCCCGTGTAACGGCGCGCCTAGCGTGACGCGATCGCGGCCATCATTGTGTTTCTATTCGCATCAGCCAACGTATTCGTCTATCGAATATTCCTCTTTATGTGTTATATTGGTCTCGAGTTTTTCGATTTCGAAGTGACGGATTCGTACAAGAATCGCTCAAGATTCAAAGGTCATAGACGTCATAAGAAACGCTTCTATGAACATAAGAGAGTGTGCAACAAGTCATGTTCTCGAAACAAGCATTCTCGATCCTCTTCCAAAGATCATCCACGATCCACGGAACTCGTCGAGAATTTTCTCCACGCTCCAAGATTCAGCTCTCTTAAAAAGAAATTCGATGATCCAAGAATAAGACCAGAGAATCCTCACTGAAGAGCGAGATTAGGGAATGCTCTACGCACTTTCCTGCATCACAGCCACAAGAGGAGCCGATGACTCTCGAGAGTCGGGGCACTGAACCAAGTAAATCCACTTGTCAATCTTTTTTTCATTAAAAATTGAGGGGGCTCAAACGACGACTCCTCCGCAGCACCAAAATTCATGATTTCTCACCTTTTTTCTTTCTCAGCCGTAGCATCAGATCCTGTAGATTACTTGGTCATTTTTGCGACCATAGACGCGGAACTATTACTCGTCAGCCAGTTGTTCCACTCTCAGGATGATTCGCTGGAGGGCTTTGCCTGGGACCGAGCAATTTTTGACTTTGCCAAGACTGTTCGTACTTTGCAAGAAGAATTGCGCATCCAGTTGAAAACTCGGGGTCAAGAACGAACACTCAATTTTGAGTTCACCTAAACTTATCTGTGTTAATGTTTATTTCTGCGGAGCTCGAGAAAGACTTTCAGTAGCTCATTCAGTGGCTCATATTTTAGCCGACCGGAACCAATCAAATTTTATCCAGACGGACCGTTCGTTTCGCATGCGATATTTTCTCCGATGCGTCTCTCACAGACTAAGGGCACATCTATCATCTCAGGTCAGACTCACGGCTGGTGATCAGACGAAGAAAGGGCTCGTCACATTAACGCCTTAGAACTCAAGACTGCGTTTTACGGATTAAAATGTTTTGCATCCGATTTTCGTAAGATACTTCTAAGATAATACCATGGCAGTGTCTTATGTTAACTGTTTTGCTCAATTAAATATTCCTTTTTGTCATCTCTTTCAAGAGCCACTTGGCACTGGTGTGAGGCTAGAAATATTTGGCTAGTTGTCTCCTATGTTGCTCCGCTGAGAATGTCATCGCGAATAAAGAATGCGTTCTCGTTGTCTGGATACTGAATGGTCCTCGTCTATAAGGCCTTTCAAATATGGAATAATAAATACGGAATTTGCCCCTGAATTTGTCCCATCGATCTCTTTGCATCTAACATCAATGCGAAATATGATAACTTTGTTTCCTGGATTTCGGATCTGAAGTCCTTCGCAATTGATGCGTTTACTCTTGACTGGGAAGAATTTTTACTTTTATGCCTATCCCTTTTTTATTCTATTCCCTTGAGTTTTGCTTAAAATTATTAACGATGAAGTAAAAGGGATTGTGATCGTTCTGTTGTGGCCACCACGATTCTGGTTTCCCTTTTTAAGCGTCTTTTATCATTGAAACCAATCATTTTGAACTTAGCAGTCGACTTATTATCTTTCCCTTTTAGGAAACATCATTCAACTGTCAGATCCCTGTCCTTTCCCTGGAGACAGGGAGATTATTGAGTAAACTTTTGTGACTAGAAGTATCCCGCAGCCCGCCATTGACATTCTCCTAGCACCGGTTACTATCCAGCAATATAGATTCTCTGCGTTCCTAGTGGGAATTGTGTCACTGACATCAGTGTTTGCATTTTACCTCACAAACTAAGGATCCAATTTCTGATGGACCTTTCACATTCAATTGTTTCTCCATGCTTAATTCAGCCAGGTTCGCAATCTCTTATTTTGGCGAACGCAGTTGGCGACGATCCTCTTATAAAGCGTTTTTGCAAAGCTGTCAACGTATTAAAACCGACCGGCTCGCAATACGACTACATATAGGATCCTTCCCCGGTAGTGACAAAACTTGCCGCTCTTTTTCCACATAAAGCGTTTTCTTTCGAAGTACTTAGCAAAAAATTAATTTTACTTCTATTAATATATTACTTCTATTCTATAAATTAATTTTACTTCTAGCTTTAGCTATGGGTCAGCGTTGTCAAACCTGGCAGCTATTCGCATCTCACAAGTTTCGTTAATTTCCGAGAGGCTTTTAATTCCGGACTGTCTAAAGACTTCGGTTCCAGGCCGGTCGCAACCTCTTTTGTCTTTTCCAAGAAAACCTATGCATCTTTACTTTACTTTCGTATTAGTAAGAATATTAGGTTCTAATCCAGGAGCTCCGAGCGAGGTACGGGTATGCGGGAAGAACTCGTAGGCACACGATAGAAGAGAAAGGGGAAACGCTTCGTCGATGATCCTTTGAAATGTGGCGCTGAGGGTTTTTTTCTAGGAAGAGCTGTGAAAAAAATGGTTTTTTGTAGAAATCGACCGTATGTGTTAAGAAAAGCGCTGATACTCCGGCTGCTATGTACCTAAAC
>NW_011933415.1:147325-164973 GCF_000187915.1 Pogonomyrmex barbatus | reverse complement strand
CACGCACGCACGCACGCACGCACGCACGCACGCACGCACGCACGCACGCACGCACGCACGCACGCACGCACGCACGCACGCACGCACGCACACACACCGCGCACACTCACACACTCATTCTCTGTAAATGATCAGTGACTCAATAAACTTGATATTTTTAGTAATCAGCGCGTTGTTAATAAGCTCGGATCTCTCCCTTCTCCCAAATCTTGGTACTAACGAGCTAATCCGCGACGTCGGGAAAGGTGTACTGTCACAATTTTTACTTTAAGAAACGTCGTCATTATTATTTGTATAAAAGATTTGATATCAATAACTGGCGCCAAGTTATATTTTACTATAAAAATTGCGTACTGTAGAAAAAACTTATGTAGAAATTACTGTAGAAAGTTACTGTAGAAATCTTATTTTACTAAATCCAAGTGATATATATTATTTGTATAAAAAATAAAATAACTGGCAAGATCTTTTATTTTAAGAAAATAGAACTTAAGTGATCTTTATTAAAGAATCTTTTTACTCTAAGTGTATCTTTGTATCTTCATTGAATAGCTTTTTAATTTTATTTTTTAAAAATAGTGGTATATCAAATCTTTTATATAAATGGAATATATAATTTAATATAATGGCTACAATGAATTTGTAACTCAATGTTTATAGAACTATAACTTGACGCTAATTATTGATATCAAATCTTTTATACAAAATAAAATTTTATACATTCATTTAAGTTGGCAACATAGAAATAAAATTTTCTGTTTTAAAGAATTAAGACTAAAGAATTAAGAAATTAAACTGCTATTACGTGGGTTAGAGTAACAAGTTTCTTCAATGAAAATATAGAGATACGTATCATTTAGATTCTATTTCTTTAGAATAAAAGATATTATCAGTTAGATTTTATTTTTTAACTTGGTACAACAGTTATTATTTATTTTTTTTCAAGCGTCCACTATATTTGACATCCTTTTTTTATCTTTTTTTAAAAAAGGTATTATAAATCATAAGTTTTTATACTTTAAATTTTTATTAGCAACAATAATTGCTTTTAAATTGATTATCAACAATTAACGGATTCTATTTAAAGCTATCATAACAATTATTTTTGGATATCCTAATCATTTTCAAAACTTTTATCGTCTCTAAATCTTATAAACAACTCAAGAAAAAAGTATCTTGCCGCGCGCTTGCATTTGCCGGTGGGTCAGACTAATACGGTGATTTTTAATAATTAATAACTCGATAATTATCGCGAAAATTGCAAAATAATAGAGGACTTTTCTACTCAGTTTTATCAGCTCTATCTACACACAACAGGTGATACGACCGATGCCGGACACCCTGTATATATAAATAATTTTATTCATTGTTAAACGAGTTATGGGATTATTGTTATCATAGAGCAGTACTTGCTAAAATGTGTAATTTTTGGTTCATTTTTATGGCCCCCTTCCTCCCATCTTATCATCCCTTAAGCTTAAAATAACAAGCTAATAAACGATCGGTTTTGAATCATATCTCAGGTAAGGGGAAGCAATGCATTCACTATGATAATTGGCTGAAAGTTGTACATTTTGGCAAGCATTCGTCGTGAAATGTCAGAAAATAAAGTCTTATTTTTTAATCTAATGTCGTATGTCATCAGTAATGTATATCGCGTATGCTGCAAGACATTTATCCCAGCAATATTGAAAATTTGGAAAGGATGCTTCATTTATGGATTAGACAATTTCTTAATAAAGTTTTTAGATATTTTAAAATATTTCCATACTACAAATAAAAATAAATAAAGATACTTTTAAAAGAATAAAATACTTATTTTAAATCCAGACTCAATTAATCCTAATAAAAAATTAATTGAACATAATCATTAAGATTTTATAATCGTGTCTCCGTTCAATTCAACCATTTGCCTTCAGTAATACGCACGGATAAACGCTGCGTGCTAACTTGGCTTAGATCACTTATCATTAATATATTCACGGACGTCTCGCGGTCGTTCCGTGTGAACTTAGCGATAAGACTACTATCCATATTTCTTTATAATAAACAGTAATTAATAAATAATCAGAGATATTCAAATATACGAAAAAAAGAAGAAAGAGAACGTAATTATTACCACACTGTACTCTTAATGCGTATTTCTTACTACATTATTTTCTGTATGTATTTCAGTTCTTATTCATATTGGCTGGATTCCGTAAAGCGCATATGCGCGCATTTATCTATAGTTCATGTCACTATAACAAAATGGTATTATAACAAAATGAAAACAAAAGGACTCAGTAGCGCGTGGTCCGCGAGGCGATGACATCACAGGACGCGCGCGGAACGAGGGAAGATTCGGGCCCGCGTCGCCGTCACTGCCGTCCGCTCGTCACCGCCAGCTGCTGCCGCGTCCACCCACCGACACTCCCCCCGCAGCCGCTGCCGCCTGCCGCCACTGCCGCTGCCGCCGTTATGTTCTTATATAATATATTTATCATCATCTTCTCTTTTCCTTTCGTTCTCCTTATTGTACATATATACCTATTTTCTATCTCTCTCTCTTCCATTGCGGTCATCTCTTATTACGAATCTTAATAACTGTTTCCTTTTTTCGGATAATTATTTTTATGGCGGGGAAAAGAATAAAAACATATTTTGTATATTATATTATATATGTTTATTTATGGTTATTTGACTATCAATTAAACAATTTGAATACATTTTGTAATGCGCATTTAGTGTAATAATATCCATACCTGATTGTACGCTGTAACAGCGGAAACTCGTACAGATCCCACGAGCAAAAAGCCATACTCAGATATCGTCCGCTCTTCAAAATGCGCAGCATCGATAGCTTTTTCATCTTGCTGAATAATACGTGCGGCATTCGCCATTGTATCCTGAATAAGTCAATCACGGGATCCAACACCGAATTTCCCATCAGACAATTGTTGTCGTTACGCTATTGTATCAAGATCAATTCGTAACGAATGTTGATAATCATTTGTAATTCTCGCAGAATTCCAGCAGTGCGTAGAGAGGTAGGCAAAAATTAAAATATCCATCCATGTTAGTATGCGCACCCCAGCCGGCATTCTTCAGAATCAGTGTTTGAGCGTGCTAGTTATGCCCGCGTTTCTGTTACGATCTTCACGCCATCGAGCTCGTATCGAATCTTATCGAATATGAATGCGATGCAATTATTTCCCAATATCATATCAGATCCATCGATGTGACCACTACTCTATTTTTCGTCAGTTTTCCTTCGACATATAGAAAGCTTTCGTACGATAATGTATACAGATCAGATGTTAGTATATGGGTATTCTTATCTCGTCATTGTATCCGAACGTTACATTGGCGATTAGGTTGTGTTCATGTGTCTCAATCTTGACGACGCAATCGTCGAAGTTTGATTTGTCTTCGATGTTTAGGATGTCAGTCATCTCACAGTTACGCACCGCGAATCCCAAAGCTTGTAAAAATTTAACGTTCGACGCGTTGAATTTCTTCCCCTTCTTGATGCAGCTAGATGAGCGATTGTCGATCGGTGACGTGGAATTGCAAAGGATCGCCGTGTCGGTATCCTGACTGGTCAGTCAGGGAATATCTTTTACAATTATAATTTACGCCATTTTATATTAAAATTTAATTACAGAGGGGAGATGATTTGGGCGTATCGTTACAACGTCTTTTGGACATGTCTTAAAGACGTTTTGAGAAAGACATCTTAAAGATGTCCTTTTAAACGATTTTAGGACTATATTAAAAAGATGTCTGTCTGACGTCTTAAAGACATCTTTTCTAAGTGTCGGTCTATATAATAAGTATTTAATCTTTAAGTCGTAAGAAATTGACCAATCATAATCGATTATTTTTCTCATATTCGTCTTAAAGCTTAAATCGCCTATTGTGGCCGACACATATGTTCCGTAATCTCAATCTGTTATCAATATAACTTATAAAAGTTTTAAATGACAATTCCAAACATAATTATTTACATTACCGACTGTAACATTTATTGAAAAGCGACTACATATTTATTGATTGGAATAAATAACATGACCAATTTCAATATAATATAACATATAAAAAATATTAGCAGTCAGTATATCCAGTACTCTAATATTTTATATTATAATATACAAGAACGCAATTAAGATGAAACTATTCGGAAATGTATTGACAAAAGGAATTACTTGATAAATCGGTATATCAATATCTACAAAATATTTCTAATGACAAAACTGATTTCTGATTATAATAGATAGATCGTTATCAAAGTTAACTATTATATCAATGATATACCAATTTATTAAATAATTCCAAATTCGGCCTCGCATTCTTCTTTTTGTCAATATTTTTCGTATATAATTATACGATATAATTAACAAAAGGTGAAAAAAGGGTATCAAGTATAGTAAAACCTATTTAAACCTAAGTGTTATATCACAATCTTATTAAATTCAAATAATATCTAATATTCAACTCTAATGTCTATATATCTATATCATATAAAAGACTTGATATCAAAAATGTGACGCCAAGTTATAGTCTTATTACTTCGAAAGTTAAATGTACAATTGCTTTTAAAAAATGTAAATCAATGATTCATATTTTTGTATTTTCATTGAAGTCTTTTTATTCTAAAACTCAAGTGATAATTAATTTTTATGTCATTATTTATATTTTATGTCATTAGAATGTTTAAAAAATTCCAAATAAGATGTCTGAAAGACATTTAAAAAATGACATTTATTGAAAAATAAGACGTCTTTAAGACAAGCCAAAGATGTCATAAATCGGATCATAAGTGTCGGTCCACAATAAATGATTTAAGCTTTAAGAAGTAAGAAATTGACCAATTATAATCGAATATGAAAAGAATAATCGATTATGATTGGTCAATTTCTTACGGTTTAAAGATTAAATACTTATTGTGGACCGACACTAAAACGCCTTAAAGACATCTTAAAGACATCTCCTTTTATAATTTAACAAAATGTCTTATAATATTTAAGACATCCTATAGACGTCTTTAAGACGTCATAATGTTCTCCGGGTAAACTTTAATAAACTCAACAACATTGGATCGCTGCTGGATTTCTCGTCGAAGCGTATACTGCAACCGCGAAAATAGTATAAATCGGACGTGCTGATCGGACGTGTTCAATATAATGAATGTAAACATCATCAGTGTAGAGTACAATGTGGTCGCGGGCGCGTACAGGAACAAAAGTGCACACGATACGACGCGCCGAGTGTGCCGTCGGATATAAGATGATGGAAAAACCAATGCGAAACATTTACCTACCGATCATCGCACGGAGCTAACGATACGCATTGTTGATAAGAACGGACGATACCTCGATTTTAAAGAAGAGATCAGATTGCATATACGATAGCGAAAGCGATCACGCGAGCGTGTGCGTGACATTTGAAATACTTGTGTTGAAACACGAACTCGCGAAGCACACGCAGAGAGATAACGTATTCTTTACAAAGAAGACGGTGACGTCGGATAATTCATGTTGATCAACAGACGCTACAGTTAAATTTGAATAGCGTGAGAATTCATGTGGATAACATAATAGTCTACGTGTTAGGCCCCTGCCGCTGACCTCGCTACCGACCGCGCCTCCGAACGTATCCATGGAATTGCTGAACCTGTTCGATGAATTCAGAAAATTTCTCGGCAGAATCATCCCCGGCGGAGCTCCAGAATTCAAGTTTGGCCGACTTGTACCCGATTCTTCCCGATTTATGACTGACTCGGATATATTAACTGACTCCGATGGGTAATCTTCGCCTATTATCGACGAGACAGCAGAGAATCCAGTACTGATTTCGATGAATATCCATTCTGAACCTGAAAGCGATCCTAGGCTATCTAGCAAGCTAGAAGCTTCTGGCGGATCACTGCCGTCTCCGAAGCACACAAAATTATTAACAAGTTAAGGCGCTTTTTAACTTGGCATCCTAAACAGGCCTAGTGTGCAACATCCGTCGCTGTGACGATGACAGAACAGGGAGCTTCCAGTCTCCGCCGCAGCAAATTCTAAGTCCCAATTCCGGCCCGAAAGATTCGTTCCAAATAAGACTTTGACGCGATAATACTTTTGATGGTTATCAACTGATCGGACACTCACATCGAACACGGCGTGCGAAAATACTTCGCGCGCCGTCTCACACCGCGCGTCTATAATCGCGACGCGTCGAATTTTTGGAAGAGCCGCGAGTAAAAGCCATTGTACGAATCACAGAATTCATGAGCATTTTCGGCAACACCCTAGATTTCAAGAACAGGAATCATTCATACTGTGTATATATTGTAAATAGCAGCCAAAATGAAAATTGTAAAATCCAGTCAGTAACTGTACATAAATTCTAGTTTTAAGAATATACTTGTTGTTTGTATATAATTTACACAAAATCTTCTATACTTTATTTCTCTACTGAAATTCTCTCTCATCCTGGCACTCCGACCGACGTTCCCGTAAAACTGTGAGAGCAGCCGCGAACAGACGTGTAATCGTTTTAATGTATTTATGACGTCTTTTAGTAAAATCTTACAGACATCTTTTATAAAACGTCTTTTAGGCATGCGTGCTGTCTGGGTATTCTGTAGGCACATTTAATCTTGCACCTTACCGTGTTATAATTTGCACGGAGCACTATTGGGTATTCTCCAATCTCGTCGCGCACAGTGTCATTGGCGTTGTCATCCAGGCGCATCGCGTCGCGGATGTTTCCGTAAAATCTCACATTTCAAAAATTCATTTATGACCTGCAATACGACTCTTCGAGAATCGTAATTTCTGCATCTTCTTTGCCAAAATAAAATATATTTTTCGAAGTGTTTACACTCGGTATCGTATGATAAGTCTCCAAAATTGTTAGACCGAGCTCGTAGTCATTGTCGATCAAATCTGTATACATGGTGTACAGCGCAATAAAGATCGCAGCAAAATTCAAAGTAGGCGATTTGGTACACGTGAGCAAGTATAATACAATTTTCGAAAAAAGCTACACACTAAATTGGACCACCGAGGTATTTAAGATCGTTAAAGTGCACCGTATTAATCCCGTAACCTATCTGCTCAAGGACTATCGCGGAAAATCCGTCGCTGGAGCGTTCGACGAGCACGAGTTGCATCGCGCAGCCGTCCATTCTCATCGCGTACATGTTTGCTCTGAGTCTGAAAAATTCCGTCATTATCGCGCCGTTATTCTCGTTCTTCAATTCGTCCTAAAACGGGTACTTTTTTATTCACGAGAGGCATCCTGTACGCGTTGTCCGTCGCTCGTGTCGAACCTAGCTATATCGCTTTCATCGTCTCGTAAATATTGTCGCACTCGATGCGGTATGTGAGACTGTCTGTGTTGGTGTACATAATCTTGCATTTACGCGATACAGTGACATGTACTAGTAAAATTCGTACAAGCAGATTTTTGATCTAGTATACACATACTCACGTAAATCGGCTTGTTGAACTTAACCTCGAGTTTATGCAATTCAACGGCGATTAAATTATCCGCAAAGATAGTTTCAACGCTGCGGCTGTGGAAATTTGGTTTAGCGATCATTGCCTCCGCGCCGTATCGTCCCATTTCATTATCAATTTTACATCTACGCGATTTCGAACATTTTCCATTGTTTTATCAAATACTGCGTTGTACTAATATACAAATTTTTTTCGAAATCGTTTTTCGTGCACGTTCTACACTGTATTAAGTTCGCGGAGCCAGACGGATTGAGCGAATTATAATACGCGATCTGTGCGATACGAAGACCGTGGCGCGTACATTACTCCAGATTGCGATAGTGAATGACGTACCGCTTCTTATAGCGTCACAAGAAGTTTATCCTGCCTCATGCCGAATGGCTTATCGCGAGTTGAACAGAAAGGTCAGTGTGTCAGTGCAGATGATGCGAATACTTAAGATCAACTTCGACGATATAATCTGTAGGCGAATCCAGAGCAATCGCACTTGCGTCAAAGTTCGAAATGTCTTCCACCCATCCAAATTCGGCATAGGGCAGCGGTTGACACATCGCCCATCCGCACAAATTGTTCACGTCATAGTACATCATATACGACGATTTCGACGGGTTGTATTAGGTGTACAAAAAAGTTCTGAGCTTTAGATTTCATACAATCGAAATAACAATTTAAATTTATACATCTTCCCGTCCTTTTGCGGTTTTTAAAGCGTTGACATTTGGCCTTCTAAAATGCCATACGGTTTGATGCACATAACCTCAAAAATCAGTAGTGTTCACGAAGGTAATAACAAGCAATAATAAAAGAGCATATTCGATTTTCCATTCACTTCGCGTTTCATCTAAAGAAAAATGCTGCTGAAGTCACTGCAATGATTTGTGCTGCATATGGAGAGAACGCTGTAAGTCATACTACATGTAAAAGATGGTATCAAAATTTCGCCAAGGAGATTTCAGTTTTGAAGATGAACCGCGTGCTGGACGCCCTCAAAAGATTGAAACGGTCGAATTGCAAGCACTGCTGGATATAAACTCTGCGCAAACTAAAAAAGAGCTTGCAGAACAGCTTGGCGTTACGCAGCAAATCATTTCCGTACGTTTACATACGATGGGAAAGGTTCAGAAGGAAAGCATGGATTCCGCATGAATTGTCCGAAGACAACAAAAATTGTCGGCGTGACACTGCACTCACTTTGCTTTCAAAGTTCCGGAAAAAGATTTTCTGCACAAAATCATTACAGACGATGAAAAGTGGATTCTTTATGATAACCCTAAACGTAGAAAATCATGGGTTGACCCTGGTCAACCTTCGACATCGACGCCAAAGCCCAATATCCACGCCAAGAAGGTTTTGCTCTGTATCTGGTGGGATTGGAAAGGTATGTTGTATTACGAATTGTTACAACCGGGTGAAACAATCACGGCAGACCGCTACCAACAACAATTGACCAATTTGAGCATTAGAAGAAAAGAGGCCATTTACTGGCCAAGGACGTCGTAAAGTGATCTTGCTTCATGACAATGCTCGACCATGTTGCGAAAGCGACTCAGGACCATATCTTTGCATTAGGCTGGGAATTTCTCCCGCACGCGGCGTATAGTCCAGACATGGCACTTTCCGATTACTACCTATTCCGGTCGCTGCAGCATCATTTGGCTGATACACATTTCGTGAGATTTGAAGAGATACGAAAATGCATTAATGACTTTATTGCTTCGAAGCCGCTGAGCTTCTATCATCAAGGAATTCGCAAGCTACCCGAAAGATGGCAAAAGGTCGTTGATGCAAACAGGGAATATTTCGCTGATTAATATTTTTTTGTTTGTTTTTGAATAAAGATTGAATTTTACAAAAAAAGCTCAGAATTTTTTGTACACCTAATACAAACGCATGTACTTGCGTATTTTCCTGCGCGTATCTGCCGAAACATTGACTGAGGCCACCACGTATACCGCGCTCGATAAACATAATCATATCGATGTCGGTGAGCAACTCAAATTTTATGCGCGTATGTTTCAGCATGGCGTAAATCTGACAAAGTGTAACGCGGGATCGAGACTATAACTTTGGATACAACTTTCGCGGAAATTTTTGAAAATGTCGGTCAATAACAAGATATCAGTCTTTAAATACAGATCACTGTACTTATCTAGGGTTTCAATGGAGAATCGCTGCCAGACATTCGCGGCATGCGTGTAATCATTTTCCCACACCATGTTACTGGTTAATGAGTTATAAAATGATTCGCGTGGTGGTAGGCGCGTGTGCAACTTGTCCACGCAATTCACCTATTCGTAGGTAAAGACACTTTTACGCATCAATAAGTCAAAATCCTCGTTTGATAATGTGGAACAGAACGCAAAATTTTTCCCTCGTTAGAAAAGATGCCAATATATCGGAGCTGGTACATAAAATTTGTACGAATCGATGAACCGTAATCGTATGCAATTTCGCAAATCTGATTTTTCGGCAGTATCATTAACGTTTAGTAAACGAAATGTATTTTTTCTTTGTTATTGCCAAAACCCCGATCCTGCCTTCGTACATCGTAGCTATCTCCGTGATAACAAAGTGCGCGTCATAACTGGATAAATTGTGAAAGATTATGGGAATGCAATATGAATCTTTATAATTTAAATCGCAATTCGAATGCGCGGGACCACGGTAATGACCGATAAGATGGCAATGATCGCGTACCCGCGTGTCGACCAACGCAAATGATTTTTGGTAAATATGACAACGCGTCGCATTGTGATATGCCTCGCATTGTTCTTTTGACAACGTTTCTATGGGGAAGTTCGCGGAAAACAAAATTTTTACTCGATGCGCCAAGTCTTCGAGTAGTCGCACGAACCACGCAACGCAGTCCTCGCCGCGACGACACGCGTCGTCGTACGAACATACGCAGTATCCGACACTAAATACTTCGTGCTACTGATGCGTCTTCCTCCTTCATAGAACGTACTCCAGATCCGCGTAGACGATAAATGAAAGTTGTTCCTTATTGCACTGATTCTTGAACTTGGACAGCTTGTCGTCGTCGCTTGGCAGTCGGATGACGCAGTCGTTCATCTGTTCGCAGTCCATCGTGTGCGATTGCAATTTTTCAATATGAATTAAAATAATGTAGATATCTATAAAAGGAAAACATGATTCTTTTTAATATTTAGTAAAAAATTATAAAATATTTTACAATTCATTAAAATGTGTATATGTATCGATCACAAACGTATTTCCTGTGTTCTTTTCTATTCAGTTGTGAGTTTACGAGGCAGGACAAGTTTTTGATGCGAAATATCCAAAGTTGTCATCGCGCAGATTCTGTACGTACAACAGATTGCATGTTTCTCCATTTTCTTGTCAGATTTATCGGGAGAATTTCCTTTCCCCCAATACCGTAGACGTTGATGGAGATGTCGTTAAGATGTTCCAACTTTTTAATTTGGTTCAATGTCATTGGAAATGTAATATCTTGGAGATTCAAAACTGTCGTGGGTACAATAATGTGGGTACAACGATTTCCGGTCGTATTCCGGTTTGTATTTCTTTCGGCCAGATGCAAGACCGCAACCATCGACCACGCGAAACACCTATTGTTCGTTGATTGCACGTTAGTGCACTTAGTGCACTTAGTGCACGTTAGTCACCGTTCGCTTCATTTTAATTTCTCGCGGTAACTGAATGTAACATCCTGTGTAGAGGATTATATTTACTTATTTATATTAATTATTAAATTTAGTATATGCAACAACCACCGGCTATCGCGTTCCTGATGTTCCTTCAGAGATGCTAGAATAGGTGCTCGATAACTCGCAATTCGTACCATTCAAGTAAATAGATGAACGAAACAGTTTATAGTTTCTCGTATTGACACTTTTGTTTGCATGTTTGTCATCCGCAACAAATTCAGTTAAACACTATGATATTGTCATATTTTTGCATGACACTGTGCACATGTTCGAGCATAATGTTTCTCGAATCTTCAATAAATTGACGAAGTTTGATATGCTTAGAGATTATTATTGCATCAGTCAAAATACTTTCAATAACAGTTTTCAAACGCCGTATCAATTTCGCGTCAAACGAGAGCTTTATTGTCTCCACTAATGCTCGCGTACTCGTCACCGATGTGTAGGAAACGTCTCTCAATTGAATTGTTGCACTTGCGAGTCGCGCGATCCTCACTACAGATTGTCTATTTCCAACAATGAGCCGAGAACGCTTAACATGACTGAGTTTTTCAAATTCCTCGATACACTCGTCGCATCGTTGTAATCACGCGAAACATTCTATTAAAGTAGCGACCTGGCTATACTGCTCCAGCAATTCGTATTTCACTCGCTCGAGGTGTTCCATTTTTTTCTCACATTCGATCGATTCATTAGATTTTCAAGCAACTATTGTGATCCCGCGCCCCTAATTTACTATATATATCTGCAATTCTTTGTCCCTTTAGCTAAATCGAAGCATTTCGTATCACAATTTATAGCAGCTGGAGTATCAGCGCTTCTTTTAACACATACATCGATTTCTAGAGAGAGCCATCTTATCATAGCTCTTTTTAGAAAAAAAATTGAATTGTCAACAATCAATTGTCAACAGTCAATTATCTTTGATTTAAATACGTCATCGCGTTCCTTGAGCGAATGCGAACATGTCGCTACATGTTTGGTCGCAATAATGAAATTTCTAGAAAGATAGGAAGAGGGAGAGGGAGAGGAAGAGGGTGCCATATCAAAGATTAAAGATCTGCCATATCAAAATTTACACGGTGTCGTCAGTCCTCCATCGAACATTTCGCACGCAATATACTCCGCTCTTTCATCATTTGTACGAACGATGCACATATAATGTACGCCCAAGGAAGCAGCGCACCGTACATTGCGCGAAACGAAAAAGGAATGTAACGTGTAAATTACGACATTTTTTTTCACCATTATGCAATATTCTGTACTTAATTTCCGTTACACAGCATTTTGGTGGAGCGTCACGCGGTGTAACATCTACTGAGCGACACACTTTGATGGTTACGGGTTACAAGTTTCTAAGAATTGGAATCAACGTTGGTCCACCAAACAACGTGGAGATCGCTCTAGGAGATCATCGAGGACTGATACTGTCACTCAAAACATGAAAGAGACTCTATGAGCAGCAATCGAATATCTGTAAATTGCTACAAAATAATTACAAAGACAATTTTTATAAGTGTTAATGGTCCGAGTTTGTATGATGAACGACGTTACTTATATGTCTTGAATCTTTAACATACGCATGACGATGGTCAAATCGACACTACGCCGTATGTTTGATCTCGGCGAATGTATTGCTGTAACCTTCACTCTAGTCAGACTCGTCGGTATGATCGATGTCAAGTATACGCAATTCTCCAACATCGCGTCTATTGTAACAAATCCCGAAGAAATACCGAACTAATATGCGATAGCGATATCTTCGATAGGCATCAACTCATCGATTGCAAACTTAGCTTTAGTTTATGAAAAAAGGATGATGCAAAAAAATAGTTTCACGCTTAAATCAAGATGTATTCAAATTGTTTAAAAATAAACATATATATAATATACAAAATATGTTTTTATTCCTTTGTCCCACCATAAAAGATTAATTATTAAAGTTCGTAATAAACCGCAACGAAAGAGAGAGATAGAAGAGGTATACGTGTACAATAGGGAGAGCACAATGTAAAGAGAAGATGATAAAATGTTTTATGAGAATATGACGGACGCGGCGGCGGCGACGGCGGGTCCGGGCCCCGTCGTGACGTTATGTCCTCCGAGTCGCAATTTGTTTATCTTCGCAATTTGTTTATAACTTCTATTATCTTCGCAATTTGTTTATAGCAGCCTAGTTGTCGGCGCTGAATGCTTCTATTATCCTATCTACCCCCCCATCCCGAGCGGCACATTTCAAAGATCATCCAGCGTTCCTTCTCCTCTCTCCCCCGTGCCCACGAATTCTCTCCGCACACTCGCATTCCTCTCAGAGCTCCATGGTTAGAATCGGTATAATATATCTACTGTTATCCTTTATGTTATTTTGTCTTTTTTATTATTTGCTTCAGAAGAATAACTATTATTTTCGAATAACTATATATATACATATATATATATATATTAAAAACGCTTATATGTTTAAATTATTTTATTTTATTATATTTTGACTGTATATGACATAGAGGCAATTTCTTAAGTAAATATTACTTTTTTTATTGTTTTATTATCGATATTTTTTATTGTCTTGATATGAAGTTAATTAATTTTACTAACACACACAACAATTATTAACTATGGGACTCTAAAAACTTCATCTATTTATTAATTTGGGAATATTTTACATTTCGAGAGAATTAAGTGAATGATAATTCATTTTCAAAATTCATTTTACAATTCGAGTTTACAATGTTTAGCGATCCTATATAACATTTCCCAGCATCACAAGATCTGATAGTCTTTGTGAACAAATGATAATCAAAGGAGCTTGTGAATAGTTCGCCCAATTCACTCGAAATGACGATTGACATAGCGATATGTTATGTTCGTTCATATTTCACTTTTTTTCCGCTGAAGATGGCTCAAAATGAACCGAAACATATGGAGCGTAAGATATTCAAGTATATGAAGAAAGAACGTAATTATTATCACGCTATATTCTCAATGCCGTTTACATATTTTCCGTTACGCATTTTCCGTTAATAAATAATCATTAATTTTACAACTGTCTTTTCTTATATTTTAAAATTTTTAAATATCAAATCTTTCATAAAAGCATAAAAATTATCATACTACAGATAATTAAAATTGTATATAATGATTACATAACATGATATAATTATATAAAAATATGGTAAATATATAAATATGTACGTAATAGAATATGATATTATTAAGGTAATGATTGGAAAATATTATACACACATTAATTATATTAATTGTATCTTTTTTTCAATTTTATTTATCTTAATAATTTTATAAATTCTTAAAAAAATGATTACTGAATTTATTGTTATATGTTATAATATAGTCATTATGTTATTATTAATTTAGAGATACGAGGTGTCAAATGTTTCGAGATTTCAGGACAACTAGATATCAATAACAAAAACGATTTGATTATAAGCGTTTCAATCTGTTTCCCAGTATTAATCTCACACTCGATTTATCTATCCATTTCCGATACTTTACGCGCCCGTGAAATCCTGACAGCTGGACATCAGATTTATCGAACAGCTCGTAAAAATACATCAAAGCAAGGATTCACAAGTGCATCCCAGCAATTCTGATAAAATGTAGCTTTCTGAATTGCGAAATCAGCCTTATCGTAAAGTTTTATTCATTTTCTTTTTTCAGGTAGAATCAAATTTGGATATGTTAAATTTATTGTTAACTGTTTGGATTGCAAATTTTATCGATCAATGAATAATATTTACTACATGCATATTTCAACACTATTTTTTCGATAAGATAGAACAATTATTTTTGTTTCAATCTTGCATTTATATGTATGTCTAATATTTTAATTTATTTGAACAATATAAGAAAAATATAAGAAAAGTGTATGATGATATGACATATGACTATACTTTTATAATAAAATTATTAATACATATTTTCTGAAAATCTATAATAAAAACAAAACATTTTTAAATTAAAGTTTCGTTTAATTATTTTACAATTATATTTTATCATTTTGTTTAAATTTCAATGTCAGATTTATCAATTATAATGTAATTATCTGGATGGAAATCTATCTGGAAATAACTATAAAAATAAAAGTTATGTTCAATTATTTGATGTTTAATTATTTTGAATTTATGCTTCATGATTTAAATATCTAGATGCGATATATTATATTTGCAAGTAATTATTTTTATTGAATATAATTCTTCTTTGTGTTGATTTTGCTTATGTATCATTTTTATAAATTTAGACATACTTTTCCATAAAATATACACATTAATATATATTTATAGACTAAACTTTATATCATGAATAAAATATTTTTTAATTTAATTTAATTTTTTATCATTTCGTAATTTAATATACCCAGAGCTGTCAACTAGTGACATTCTTTACAACTCTACAAGATATCTGAGTAGTGATATAAGTAGTGATATGTTCCTTGCATGCAAGTAGAGCGAATTAAACTGACAATAAGTCGAAAAGTCCTTTGTGAAGTTTATCTTATTAGTATATAAGATTATTATTTAATAAAACTATCTTTTTCATAAAATAAGCGGCATCTCGTCATCAATCTTTTACACAAAAACAGAATAGGATGAATAAAAAAATCGACATCAAAATCTTTTAATCTTTCATCTTGATGAATCTAGAGAAAGAGAGAAGCAAATGTATGGGCATAAATCTTTTTTTCTATTTTTTCTTTATTAGTTAAAGTTTATCTAACGAGAAGGATGTATTTGTAATAATGGTGTATTTGTACAAATTGAAATATTCTTAATGATGCAATTTTTAAGTGTAACGCTGTGTATAAATGTTGTAAAGTTGAAATTATTATACTATATGTAATAAATAATTATGGTTTCTATTTGTTTATTATGCAAAACAAATAAATTGAAAACAGATATATCATCAGGTTCCTCATAGTCCCTAGTCTCCATGAGTTTCTATATCATGATTTTTTTCTATATTTATTAAGAAAATTTTAATTCGATATTCCGTTCAGTATTATACATCGATGATATCAACTATTAGTATAATTATTGTTAATTCAAATAACAAATAACAAATTATTGTTAATTCATTTGTTATCAAAAGCAAAATCTCAGAATTAATTTCGTATACTGATATCCGATGAATTGATTCCGCGCATTCTCGAATTATGGGCCTCGATCCATACAAATCGATCCCATTTTCAGCTATAACATAATTATTGCTTGAATAAATTACTTGACACTCTGCCTACACACAAGTATTGTATCAATAATTATACCCTTTAAATTTCTTGAAAAGTGAATACTCTCTCGAAACTTGAAAAATAAAGTGATTATCAAATTACTCAAATTGGAGTGACTTTTTATTCATAAGGAATAGATTATTTCACTCTATGTTATAAAATGGAAATATTTTCAAAGTAATAAAAAGGTTTTATATTGGAGTTATGGTTGATGTAATTTTTCTTATATCGATATTTTTTAATAGAAAAATAAAAAAAGATTAACAAACAAGTTGAACAAATTAAAGATGGAGAAAATAAGAGATAAATTAATCATATAATATTTTAAATGTTTTGCACTTTATTCAACCCTTATCAGCATCAATGAATCAAGAAAATGAGAAAAAATAATAAATCATAAAAAAATGGAAAAAAGTCATAATCAAGTTGCAGTAAAATCAAGTTGAAGTTTTGACGATAAAAAAAAGAAATGAAGATAACATAATATATGAAAGAAATGAACAGACAATATTCTTAAACAGTAATGTAATTGAATAACATAAAAGTATGTTATGGTAAAAGTTAAGAGGCTGTGTCAAAACTAGATAAATAATAATAAATAAGTTAAATCTTCGTACAAATCTAACAATCCATTTCAGTCAAATGAAAAGTTCATGGATTAAATGATTGTTCACTTTTTTTATTCTTTTACATATTTTTTTATTTTAACCGTCAGGTTACTTTTCTCTTTATTTAATCTAATACTTTATGGAAATATTTCTATTATTATAGTGCAAAAATATCACAATTATAATGGCATTTAACTAAATGTATTAAATTATTGTAAATGTATATAATAGATATACATTTGTTTTAATATAGGGATTGTGTGGCGCAACTTTTTTATCTCATTATTTTTTCTTGTAAAAAATGAAAACATTTATATCATACAAGCCTTTTTTAATTCACAAATTTAAAATAACAATCTTATTATTAATTAATTTTAAAAGCAATATGAATAATACTTATCATTGTTTTATCTTTCGTGAAATGATAATTTTATAATATAATATATTTCACAAAGAAAGAAAGAGGAGGGAGAGAAAAAGAAGAGGAAGAGGGAGGAAAGAGAGAGAGAGAGAGAGAGAGAGAGAGAGAGAGAGAGAGAGAGAGAGAGAGAGAGAGAGAGAGAGAGAGAGAGAGAGAGAGAGAGAGAGAGAGAGAGAGAGAGAGAGAGAGAGAGAG
>NW_011933415.1:125789-137763 GCF_000187915.1 Pogonomyrmex barbatus | reverse complement strand
TGTACGTTATGTACATTATGTACATTACGTTATGTATATATATATTACTATGTATGTGTATATATATATATATATATATATATACATGTTTTTACATAAAAAATTTTTATCAAGTACATTATATTTATAATATTATATTTATAATAAAGATATTATTCTAATACAGGAAGAAGAATCGGAATTAAATAAGCCTGCATTATATGCCAGTTACAAAATTGCTTATTGCACGTGAATCACGTCCATAGCATTGGTCCGTTTGTTAAACAATGTTGTCGTGCTGCAAAAATAATGAGTATGTTCGGTTCTATATATTCATATGAACAATTATTTTCTATTATGAAATTAAATAAATCGCGATTACGCGAACAGTTAACAGATTCACAATGAAACGTTTGAATGCAATAATTCGTTTAAATTGTGCGATAAAAACGATAATACCTGATATATCGTATATAATATCGGAAAACTATGAATCAAATATTAATTAAATGTTATAAGAGTTGTTGGTTATTTAATATTATTGTAAGAATTGTTTATTTAAAATATAGATAGTTATTAATTTATGCTAATTCTGAGTCTGAATTTGTGCAACACAATATTTTTTTACTCCTTGAACAGCACGTTCAACGAACAGATGTTCCTGCTATTCCCTCTCTTCACTTTATTGTGCCTAGCCGCCTAACGCTAGCCCCAGCGCGCTCGACTGTTGTCCGCGAGCAGTGCCCACTTGTCGACCTCTGTATTACTCGACGCCGGCTGAATTTCGAACTTCTCACGGACATGTTTTCTCGTTGTGTGTGGCATCCTCACTTCGTGATTCTCTCGTGACTCTCGTCTTGAAATTAGCATCACTGCTATAAGTGGGGGCGTATTTTAAACGTATATGTGAACGAGAGAGAACGCGAAGGCACAAACAAAGTATAACCTTTTCTATGTAGACATCTATCCTCACTCTTCGAATAAAGATAAACGCTCGGTCTAGGTATACTATGTCTGGTGCGAAAATGTCTAGTCCGCGTAACGGCACGCATGCCGTTTCGTGATTAAATCATGAGTTTATGAGAAATTAAAATTGGCGCAAAGCGCCAATTACGCCCGACAGATCGACGGTCGAGCACAATTTAGGCGGCGATTAACGATCAATGGCGAAATCTGCATTGTTACAAATTTATACATACAATTTGATATAAATAACTACTATATAATATAACTACTATATAACATAACTCTATAATCTTATTATTATATAATAATTCATACGTATAAATTTTCTTTATTTTTTTTATTAATATTCTTTTTCTTTTACCCATTTTCTTATCTGTTTTTTCTAACTCACTATTTCGCGTTTCTCTTTGATAATATCTTGTTATTCCGAAATATTGTGGTTTCGAGTTATTTATTAAAATTATTTTCTTGCTAATACTTCTGAAATGGAATGATATATTTTATTGTAAAAGAAGATGTATATTGATCATATGAATATACTATAAATAATATAATATTTACCATTATACAACTATTATTAATTTTTATTAGTAATTACAACTGTATTTATTCAACATTATAATTTAATCTTAATATAATTAGATATTATTAAAAATGAATTACGCATTACATAATAGACTATTAGATTAAATTAATTGACTCACAATTTTTCGGAGAACTTAAATAATTAGATTGTAATGTTTGCCAAAATATTGGATTTATTATTGCGCAACAGAAGAAGAAAAACAGTTCTATGAATGTTGCATACACAGTTCGTATTTGTAATATAATTTATTTAAAAAATGTATATTTACGTCTTATATATTAAATTGATATTTATGTATTATGTATTGTCATTTATTTTTGCCTATGTTAAGAATAAGCATTTCATCCGCAATGCATAATCTAAGCTAGCGTGTATGGAAGGATTGGCGGAGGAGTTAGGAAGTAGTCAGAAGTAGTAATTGGGCAGCTATGGGGCGTCAAAACAAACTCTCACTACTTTCCCACTGGCGCCAGCGGTGTGGCCTCCAACTGTCAAAACTGTCTGCCACGTGGAAATGGCATTCTGATTGGCTGAGGGGCGGGTGACCTGATAAGGGCAGGTGATAATTAGATTATTAGTGAGAGCATTCTCATTGCTCCCCAGCGCGTAATTGGATACTCATAGCTGCCAAGGGTGTGATTGGTTGTCGAAATGCCAGACGAAGAGGTAGGGGAAGGGGGAGAAAGTGTCTGGGACCGCTCGGAGTCCGAAAACGGGCGTCTGTGAAAAAAAAAGATGTGAAAGGGATATACTTGACGAGAATGGAATGCGATTATTATGACATGGGGAGAGGAATGGTGGAAGAGGAAACTATTTTTTGCGGATTTTTTATTACGTATATGTAGGGTATGATAAATCACGTTTTTCTTAAGACGAAAAGTTTCTCAATGCCTAATAGCGAAACTATATATAAATTTCTCGAGTCGTTTGACATCTTTTGTATGGGGAAATGTATAAACGTTTTGAAGACGTGAGATTTTCGGGATATAATAACCGTCAGAGTTATTTAACCGAGTCGTATGATATTTGGGGGGTGAGAAAACAGGAACAGATTCTCTCTAGATGTTTCTGGCGACGAACTTGGAGTTATACAAAGCTTTTATGACAAACACGTGGTCTGAAAAAATTTTTTAGACATTTCTAGTTTGAAGTAATGTAGCTAAGATTAATTTTAGATCGGAAAGGGAAAAGAAAGTAAGATGGACAAAGACTGGAATTTATATTACAAAAAAATATTAAGTTTATCATTATATCATTATACATATTATATCAATTCATAGTATTTGAACTAAAAGAAAAACTATATTATATTTAATTTATTTTCTTTTATTATTTTATTATTCTCAAAGTATTATTTTCGATCATGATTATGACGATCGTGATTATCGGTGTTTGCGACGATTTCGTTCACACCCTCGAGATTCTTTTGGCAGGATACACACCCGCATGTCCGGCACTGAGGTAATGCAGCGCTCGTAAGATTTCGAGCGAATTCGTCTTTCGCGGAGAGGGATAATATTTGAGTTATTTCCTGCCTCGCCGGTGTCATTATATTGTTATCCTCTTGCGAAGATTGTACGATAGGAGCTTCTTTTTTTTCATATGTGAGTTTCGATAGATCTTTCTCCGCTTTTATTTGTTCACACTTCGCTTGTTCTGTTTCTAATCTCTTATTTTTCTGCGTAAGGAGATTCGGGAAATTTCATTTTACCGTTAAAATTCTGCTTTCTGTATCGCTGTCATCGGAGCTTTCATCGATAAAAGAATTATCGTTGCTTATGTCACAGTTTCCTTTTTGCAATTGCATCTAATATCTCAATTTGCATGCATTGCGTAACGCGCAATGAAATTTGTCAGAATTTCGATGACATCCGTGATGACTGCCGCGTAATTCACGTTCTTCCGACAGGTTTTTTAATGCGGAACAGATTCCTTCTAGATTATATACATTTCTCGCGAATGTGTTTTGCAAATAATGTACCTTCTCTCGGCCTCCGGTGTATAGGTAACGCGCTTATCATGCAATTTCACGTAGTTTCGCTATGAAATGTTTGGAATTTGTTTCGTCAAACCATTCGATTCCGTGGAAGTTTCGAGAAAGCCAGTTGTTTTCTCGTCTGTACTTTTCGGGTAAATTTCGACAAATGGATATGGAGGCATCATAATGCAGTGAATGCTTATGAATGCTTCGTTACCAGCGATAACCGCCACTTCCTTCGAAAAGTTATAAACTTTCCCTTAGCGTCGCGGAAAGCTTATATATCGATAACTATATCCGTTATGCGTAGAATGCACTTTCAATCTGTTTAGCCTGAAGTGACGACGTTCGCGTCTAAAGCAAACTGGAGCTATTTTTCGTTATGCTTTCGAAGAAATAAAAATGAAAAGTAGATAACGGGAGAGAAATTCGAATATACTTTATCTACTAAAATCAACTATGATTTGACACGAGGAATCGATTTCTAATATGTTATCGAACTCTGCGTAAACAATACAATTAATCGTTGTGGTAATAGCTTTTTCAAATCGCACGTCTAATCGTAAACTTCCATGTCTGACAAGATTCCAATATCCCGCGCAATTTGCCGATAGATCGGGAGTGAGATCGAAAGCGAAAAGCATGAAACATTTGGCATAATTTTCTCTGCTTATAGAATTCCCCTCATTTAGAAAATGTCAGTTCCCAAAAAGAGAGTGTTATAAGCCTCGATATAGAGCGGTATGCTTGGAATTTGCATGCCATCGGCATATAACGAGAAGAAATTCATACCGTAATTTTTGAAATTAAATGGATTTAGCTTTCTATCTTCGTTAAACGCCTTGTTATCGACTACAAATCCGACTATTACGCGTTTTGGAAGCTGGCCGAGTATCGCGTTATCAATCAATTCTCCCACTCCTGCGTGAATCGTGAACGTTTTAATTTCGACTCGCGTCAGAGGATACGTGGCGGTTGTTTTACTCAACATTCTCGCATGTCGAGTAACACTGCAGGACTTATCTTTGCTTTTCTTATGAACAAACTAGCATGTAAAATATGTATTTTCTCCGTTGTGTTGTCTTTCATAAAACAAAACGCACCTCTCGAGCGAACGAATCTTATTCTAACCTCCATTCCGTTAATTAAAAATGATTAAAGATGGCCTCTAGCGAACGTTCTCTTGAATGTATCGGGCGCGTCTCACGAGAGCTTGATTGAGATTTTCCGATTCTAATAGCGCATCCATATAACCGGGTTCGTCCGTGTCAAGAAGTCAGATGGAAAGTTTTTGCTGGTGAAGAATAATTTAACAATGCTTCGATGTACGTGCGGTACGCGTAGGCATTGTTTGGGGATGATACGAGTTTTTGATTGAAAAACACGTCGACCTGGTTGAACATGGAATATAGTAAATGATTTACAGGGTCTACTTTGTTCCTCCTTCTCCTCCTGCCGATGTTCCAGGACCGGGTAAATTTCCCAATCGTACGCTAAGGCTTAGCATGGTATGCATGAGATCTAGATAATCTTCTCCATGTCCGGGTACGACAAATTTTATAGGTGCGTCGTCCGCGAGCGAGGTTACCGATTTGTAATAAATCCATTGTGAACTTTTGATACTGGTTTGAGTAGGAGATAAACTGAAAAGATCGAGCTCGCTCTTTAAACACTCGCTCGAGTGAGTATGAAAAAAGAACATATCTTTCAAATTTACGAATCGCACTTACGTCGATTAAGCGAATATATCGGATACGGTGCGCTTTTTCCTGCTATTTCGATGTTTCATCGCTTTTTTAGTTTTTTCCGCGGCTGTTTTCCTCCTCGATGATTTTTTTTTTAATCGTTTCTTTTACGGCGATTTTCGACGATTTCTTTATCTTTTACGACTTGTCTGCGTTTATGCGAATCGAGCTTTTCCCGGATTTACCGGTGCGTTCGTCGTGCCCTCCGAAGGGAAACAGCCACTCGTATTTTCGCGGATGTTTTATATCCCGATCCCTTTCATCAGGTTACTTATATTTTCTTTGGCTTTTCTCTTGAGATTTCCACCCGATTCCTTGAGCCGCGTTTTGATTGTTTCCTTGAACGGAATGTTGTTTTCAACACCTCTATCATGCCAATTCTGATGTGTAAAGCGTTCTTCCCTGACTGTGCGCATTCCCCTGTTTAGATAAGAAAGTACTCTTCTAAATAATCCTCTGAGGAAATTTCCGATCCCATGACCGCGTTGATAGGCTGACGAAAATTCGAGGAATTCCTCTTCCTCTGCCATCATTCTGCATTTTGTAATACTTGTCGTATTCCATTGGGATTATTTTTTTTTCGAAACTTCGAACTTTCCTCTGTAAATGATAATTAACGGACACGTCTAAAGTAATGTCGCTGCCAATATCCCGAATACAAATAGTAGTTTTTGTCCGAGATGGTCTTTTATATCTATTTCAATTTTATGGAATTTCGCAATGGAGTACATTGCAGAGTGGAAAAATATTTTTCCAAATTCGTCCCGTAGGCATAATTTATTGGATATATCGATAGTTGGATATATCGATTGGAACAATTCGAAGAAGCGGAGTTCGCGTATTATCGATTATGTAAGGCTCGCAAATATCGCAATAAACGTACATTTTATCGGGGATACTGCATCACAAGTTACAGGATTCATCACACCATAGAGATAAAACGCGTCCTCTTTCATTGATAAAACCAAGTTTGAAAAATGGAGTTAAATTATCGGAATAAGGTAAGTTGTATTGATGAAATAACCGAGAATTCTTGGTGTTGATTCTCTCCAATAGTTCAAAAATATTAGCCGACTTATATAATGAACAAGAGTATAGTATAGTTTTCGTCACATTTGATGTTTATGAGAACCCTACCGCCAGAGTCTTTTCGTAGTTCGAAAGAAATGTGAAATCGACGCTTCTGCACTCTTTATTAAGCACATAAATAAGATTATTTTTATTTTCATAAATATCTGGCGGTATTTCTGTTTCTCTCATCTTAAACTTATCATCATTCTTCTCAACTTCGTTCTTCAAATCGACAAATCTAATCTTATTATCATTTCGACGTACGTGAAAAAGATTGGAAGGAAATTAAATCTCGCTAAGCGCGACTTTCTCCGAATAAATGTACCGTAAGATAATTGCGTTGTGAAAGAAGCGCATGTATTTTCCGGAAAATATTTCATACTGCTATTGCTCGGAAGAACCATGAAAAATTGCTCCTCCTCCTTCTTGAAAAAAAGTTAAACTCGAAGCGGGAATCTAACTGTCGAATTTACTGATATCCTCGCTAACTAACTAGCAGCTATTTATTAGCGCCACGTTCTCTATTCTTTGTCACGTGCTCGACGATAAACTTTTCTTCCAAATTTTTATCGACTCGTGCTAATTCTTGTTCATAAAAAGTCCCATCGATGTGTTCACCCGATAAATTGCACAATTTGTACACGCATGGTTTTCGCCAATGGAGAAACGCGACAAACTCGAAATATCTCCTTGCTCTACCGCGCTTCGTATCTTTTCTCGAAAGTGGCTTTTGCTCTATTGACATGAACCAAATCGTTAACAATGAATTTAGCCTTTCGTTCTACTACCGTCGCCCTCGTCTCTCTTTCTCTACGCCGCTCCATACTTTCGCCTGTGAAGCAAGCATTTTTTTTCGTAACGGCCGTCGGTTGTATCCTGATGGATGAACGAGTGTGATTGTAAGCGCGCACGATATCTTCGATGTAACGCAACACTTCGATATAACGCCGCGTATTTTTATGCATAAACAAACGTCACATTCGCTCTTTCGATGTTTTATTGAAGCGTTCAACGACGGCAGCTTTGATGTTCGGATTGCTATTGTCCGGGAAACTATTCGATATCATATGCCTCTGTCTTTCAGAAAATCTTGCAACGGTCGTGCGATAAATTCTTTGTTTTTGTTGGTTTGTAAATACATGGGTTCTCGACTATCGTTTCTTGAGAGAATGTTTTGGAAGGCTCTTGTCATGCAATTATCATTTTATCCCGCAATGGTTCTATCAAGACAAATTTACTAAGTACATCGATAATCACGAGCAAATAAGAAAATCCGTCGTCGTAACGTTTGAGATTACGGAACTCGAAAAAAAATCTCTCACAGATCGTCGATATTCGTCATGTTGTAACGTAATTGTGGAAATTTTCATCTCGACGGACGGTGCAGCGCGTACGCATCTTGCAATTCGAGTCAACGTGCTACTCCTCTACGTGAAAACTTCGGTTTAGCGGCACGCGACAGATTATCCGTTGCCAAATATCCGGCATAATGTGCCAGATCGTAATACAAATTTTCAAGCTTCAGTCATTTCAGTGCGGTTTATTCGACTAAACGCCTCTTTTGCGTGTGTGGAGAATCTTTCACGAAGTTTAGAGATAGTCCGGTTTTATCGAAAACGAGGCGAATAAAACAGCGCATAATTCGTTTGCCCTTCTTCATTCTTGTGCTTATCTCCCCTTATTCGACGTGCTTTCGCCAAAAGTTTTCTCGACTTTTTTGGCGTGGAACTCGCTCATGATGATAACGTCCGGACAAATGTTGTCGTTGATAACAATTCCGCATTTCTTACGAGTACAGCCGGGAAGTGTTTGTCGCGCGCAGTAATTTCGCAAACTGACCTCTTCCCACCGCTTTCACCGTTTATCACATCGTTTATCAAGTCCATCGGTATTCGAATCTTTTATGACATTACCATCGATCCCTTCCTCATTCCAATTAATTCTCGAGGATACTGCTTTTTCATTTAAATGTTTCAAAAATAAATGCGCCTTGGCACGAAAACTATTCGGCACATTTTCCAATATTTTTTCGACGCTTTTTCCGTTTGCGACTACGCAGAGAGTGTTGTAGCGCTATATTACGCGTTTCGTCGAGGAGTGAAGTTTTGCTCGGTATTCGTGATTCGCGTACCGATTCCGCAATGCTCTCCTTCCGCTCGTCGGCGTTGTTCTCGTTTGTCGAATTCTCTTCCCTTTGGGACTTTGCAACAAAATGAAGATATCGCCAAAGTACTTCTTATATACAATTTCCATTTCTCACTTACGTCGCGCGGAATAGGGGAATTAAGAATTCTACTCATATACAAATCGAGTCGTGATAAAAGCGTTCCGGGTGTTTGCACGGAATTTGAGTTTTCGTTTGTCTTAAAATTCCGTTGCATGGAATTTTCTATCGTACTGATTACCGATTGCTGGGTCGGATGCTGCTGCTGCTGCTAAAAATGACGTTGCATTCTTTCGAGATTTTCCGTGGAAATTAAAACCATCTTCTTTGCC
This sequence comes from Pogonomyrmex barbatus, assembly GCF_000187915.1. Next base: position 128,942 of record NW_011933415.1, on the reverse strand, counting down.
CTTTTCATAACTTTTGCTATTTGCTGATAATTTTCGAGAATAGAGCCACGAGTATAAGTCCGATGACGTGTTAAGTACTAGTTAAGTACTAAGAATTCGCCTCGCTGCACAATAGTTTTTTCTTACTTTTCCAATTCCTTCGTTTTGCCGCTATTTGACATAAGGTCGTTTTATATTTGCTTAGTCGATTTCTTTCAGCACGATCGAGCGGTACATTACCCTTGAAAGTATTGAAACACACTCGCGGATGCAACAAACGAAATTTGTCATCCGCGAATCTTAAAAAAAAACACGTTGATTTTTATTCAAATAACATAGAGCTTCGAGAAGACAGATATTTCTTTTACCGATCCAATATTTGGCGCTTTTTCTCGCGAACGATTTTATCATCGATGTTATTCTCTTCTTCTTCATCGTGGAAATTGCACGCGAGCGACTGATCGGTATAAATGAGAGTAAGACGCTTTTATACGCTACCTCTGATAGATCTACGTGGTACGTAAACATAATGCGTCGTATCTTTGGGAAATATGCACGTTCGAAATCTGAACGGGAGCGTCCCGTTTGACCACATTAACACCCCAGGTTTGACCACATTAACAATCCCAATTGATTACATTGCGATTGACCACTGTCCCGATTGAGCACCGTCCCGATTGACCACAGTCCCGATTGACCACAGTTCCAATTGACCACCGTTCCGATTGACCACTGTCTCGATTGACCACCGTCCAGATTGACTATTTTGAAACTCATCATATTTAATCATCATATTTAATGTATTGTTGTTAACTTATCAGGTAATGTGTGCTAACAAGAAAAAAACGCGTTTCTTCCTGATAATGCACATCGTGAATAGCCAACGACTAGGTGTGCTATCGGGAAAAAGATCGCGTTTCCACATAGGTTTGTGAGATCCACCTCATCACCCTCCCGAAAGTCCACGATTATATTATTCCACATAGGTTTTTGAATAACTATCTTTAAGTAAAACATACTATTATCTGTTACACGAAATGATGAATGTAGATATAATGACAATTATATAGTACATCTGATGTTTCATAACCTCTGGAAAACTAATTCTTGTTTACATATTATCAAGATTTGAAGTTAATTATTACTGCAACATGTAAGATTTGGCAGAGTTAGGAGAAAACGAATATTCCGCATACTAGAGTGGACTACATATATTACTTGATATAAAGTAAAAAATATTAATCGCAGTGATAACAACAGTACATTGAATATGAACAATTTCAAAACAGCCAATCTGGACGGTGGTCAATCAGGACGGTGATCAATCGAGACGGTGGTCAAACGGAATTGTGATCAAACGAGATTATGGTCAATTGGGACGGTGAGCAATCGGGACGATGGTCAATCGGGACGATGGTCAATTGTAACGCAGTCAATATCAACATGGTCAATTGCAACGTGGTCAATTGGGACTGTAATTAATATTAACGTGGTCAAACGGGTGCCACTCGAATTCGTCTGGAGTCGGTTGTTTCAGATCTAGTAATAAATAGCCGTGGGGTTGACACGTGGCATCGTAATATGCTTTTGCGAGAAATTTTGGATCATTGGGATAGATTTGTTGTGCGAAATATCGAATTTGCGTGCGAGTTTTTGAAAACCACAAGGTAATTCGTATTCAAGGATATATCGCTGTCCGTGTCCCTGATGAAAGAGGTTTTGCGAAGTGAGAATTAAGCTGAGATTCTTATGATGACTTCCTTTGGTAAACAGATCCACGATCGCTTACTAAAACACGCTCGAGGACAATTCCCTCATAAGATCATTAATTTCGGACGGGTTGAATCGCTAGAATAATCTTCCGGATGCGATAATCCCTCGTAAAATTCGATCGTGCAATCTCGAGTTTCGTACGACGCTGCTGATAAGCATTCTGCTATTCGGCGTAATAAAACAAAATTCTTTCAAAACATATATTAGCTGTTTCGAATAAATGATGGAGAAATCTCTTCACAAAGATCGTTTTTCCACATCCCGTGGGACCACACATGATCGATCATCCACGGATGTTTCCAGTGCACATTCATTTCGCAAAGTGTCCGATTCGCGCCTATGCGCGATTTCATAAAAGCTGGTGAGGGGGATAAGCTTATTCCCACGTCCGGGGGCTCACCGCGGCGGAGATAAGCTCGTACCAGCGTTCCACCGTGAAACACCGCGGGGGCAGGGATGAGCTGATTCACGCCGCGATGTAAGCTTAGCGCGGAGCTTATCAACGAAAATGCTAGCGCCAGCAAAACCGTTATAAGCTAGCCGTACAGTTTGCGTTAAAAATTAAAGACAAAATTTTTTTTCTTAAATCTATGGAATATTTTTATGTGAAATGAAAAATCTTTTAAATCATTTCTTTCTATAAAAAGATATCGTTTTTATAAAGAAGCGGAGGATAGAGTACGCAAAGGAAGAAAATTAAACAGATCAAATCTTTTTTTAATATGAAATACTTTATTTTTGAAACTAGGTGAAAAGAAGTTAGAGGAAAAACATGTTTTAAGAAATATATTTTTTATATTTATTCAAGTATAATCAAATATAAATATAAAATAAATTATTATAAATATAAATTTTATAAAAATAAAACGCAATTTCTTAATTTTAAAATATAATATTTCATTATCCAAAATATAAATTAATATTATCATATGAAGATGTTTACATTATTCTCAACTCGTTCTATCAAAAAGTATATTTTTTACAAAAGTTCTTACAATTTTTTTTATAGGTGGAAAACTCGATTATTTAAGAAAGAACAAGACGAGAAAATTTATTCCGTCACATAACCGTACAGAACCGAATGATTATTAATAAATCTCTGTTTCAGCAATATTGGCGCACATGTCTTTGTTTTGTCTGGTGTGACAACTTTGTGAAACGCTGTGCAAATTGCATTGAAATGCAGATTTATCGAAGGACTTATTTCATCTTGTCTTGTTCTTTCCTTTTCTATTAACATATTCTTAATATTATTAAAACTTAACTTAGTATTCGAAGAATTTAAATTAATACTTTTAATTTTATACGTTTCGTATGTGCGACCTAACGGAGTACAAACAATGTACTCGTAGAATTTCGGGCCACCGGCAACGAACGATTCGATGTAGCTACTGCGGCCGT
>NW_011933415.1:54542-69340 GCF_000187915.1 Pogonomyrmex barbatus | reverse complement strand
TATCACTTTTTTCGTGTCTTCACTTTCCTGTTGCAATTTCGGTTTAACAATTATAAGACTCTCTTTCTTCTTTTCTTTAACCGCTTCACTGTAGCTTCTTTGCGTTCCTCCCTTCGATCCATACTCTATTCCCTGTATTATTTTCTTCAAGTTTTCCATCTCTTGTTTAACACTTCCTAATTCTTCTTGTAACTACTTCTTTAATTCTATTATTTTAATTTCATTTTACGTATTCGCTTCATCTTTATTTCTTTCACAGTTCTTATAATCCAGTCATTTTATATCAATGCTTGACCCTTATTTCCACTGCTCGGTGTTGTGAACACTCCTGTAGATCCTGTAGATCCTGTAGATGATGTCCTATCTCTCCCTGCCGGTGCCGGAGCTTTCTCACTATCAGTTAAAAATTCCTCAAATGGACCTTTACACGGCACGTACTCTTGATTTCTGTCGATAATTTTATGCTTATTTACACATCCTGGATGGTAAAAAAGCTTTGGGCAATTTTTACATTTAACGACTCTGCTCTTAATTGCCTTCCTACATGCCGAGCATCGATACTCTGCATATTCGTCGTCCATGCTGATAATTACCGGCCAAAACCGCTAGTATCAGCATAAGCGATCAGTCACCTGTGACCCACTTTCACACGTCAGCACTATTGTGTCCACGTATAATGTCTACTGTCTTGTGAGACTTCAATGTCTCAAATAATAAATTCACTGCTCACATCCACAGATCGCCGTATCCCGGCTAGATAACTTTCATATCCATCCTCGATCTACGGCGACATAACTCGAAATACTTATTTTACGTCTTTTCCCACTATTTACGCACGAAAATTCACTATTTTGACGGAGCGATGTGACACACGTCTTCACATCGAGAGAGAGAGAGAGAGAGAGAGAGAGAGAGAGAGAGAGAGAGAGAGAAGAGAGAGAGAGAGAGAGAGAGAGAGAGAGAGAGAGAGAGAGAGAGAGAGAGAGAGAGAGAGAGAGAGATAGAAAGAGAGAGAAGGAAGGATGGAATGGGAAATGCGAGCGAGTGGAGCGGCTTAGAGTTTAAGATTAGATTGTACGTAGATTAGGATTAGGATAAGATAGAGTAAGTTTAGTAAGAAGTTTTATACGAGCGTGCGTGATTTTCTTTGTATACAGATTGTAATTCTAAGAGAATCAATAAAGCTATTCAATCATCCATTCATTCAATTATTAATAATTAATTAATTATTATTTTAATGTTTTAGTTAATTGTTATTTTTATTGTTATTAATATTAAACTTTTTTAATTATTGCGTAATTCATTATCAAGAGTCGGACTTTAGCAGTCCGTATTCAATTACGGGAAGGGATAAATCTCGTAACCGGCTAGAAAAGAAAGCATGAAAGGGAAAACGTCCCTCGCAACTCCGTAGCGCGGAATCAACGAATCAATATTGTGCACTGTATATGTTCATGCATACGCACATATACATACACACGCATATTCACGTATATACGGGATCTGATAACTGTCACGACCATATCATTGAATCTTGGTCATACTAAGAGCGACATAACTTGGAGTAGGTTCGAGTAAATTTGCATTAGCTTGGGTGATGTTAAATTGGGCTAAGTAAGATTAAATGATGTTAGGATAACTGATTAAATTAAATAAAAGTAGAGGAGAAATGATTAGAAGAAAAATAAGATAGAAGAAAAATAAGATAAGAAGGTATTACGAGGGTAATTTGAAAAGTCCACCTCATTTTTCAAAAATTACTCGACTTCCTCGATTCAGACACAAGAACAAATATAAGAAATAGATCAATTTGGTTGAAACTTGGTATGTGTTCTTCCAAGAGATGCTACTAACTGAAAATAATATCGATAGTCACCAGTGATGCTATCTTTCTGATTTTGCACGGACTTTTCAAACCGCCCTTATATATATTCTTGAGTTTTGTTTAAATTTCACTAAAACAGTTCTATTTTAAATGATTTTCAATTTTTGCATCAATTTGAATGATTTTCAATTTTTGCTTCAATTTGAATGATTTTCAATTTTTGCATCAATTTGAATGTTTATAAAGTTTAATGTTTACAAATGCTTTAGCACATCAAAAAATAGAAAAAATATGCATAAGGAAAATTTTTGGATCAAAATTCGCTAAACTGCAGTTCGGCTGTATTTGATAACATAGTTCGTTGGTACTTGTCGTCAATAATTGATCTGTTTTTTATAGTTAATGTAAACTATGTTAATGTAAACTCGTTTTATTTAAAATGAAATAGATATACATTTGAAGTTTGACAAAAGCGAGATAGAAAATTTTTGTGAAAACAAACCTTATAATATTTATATATGTGGAATTTATATTTTTATATTTCTTCATAATTTGGCCTTTAAGATTTGTTCGGAAAAATAGCTATAGAAATACTGAGTCGTTAGTCTTCTTCAATATTGCTATAAACTTCATCAAAATCGGAGTAAAACAAAGCACAGTCGCTCGTTGCAAGGATTACAGTAGCATAATAATATAAATGTCACATTACAAATATATTGCGTACATTAGACATATCTGAATTCGCACAAAATATATATTTATTTTCCATTTAAATCAAGTATTTGGTTTGTTCGGAGAATTAACCTTATACTATATAAAGAGAAAGGACTACTCTGAATTAATGGCGATTACGTCTCTTTCAAAGTATTCTCCTTTGGAAGTCACAATTTTCTCTGAGTGTTGCTTCCACTTCCTGAAGTCATCCTAGAACTCAACTTTTGGAATACCTAGCAGTTGCCTCGTCACATTCTATTTTATGTTCTCCACATCGTCAAATTTCTTTCCTTTTAAGAGTTTTTTTTAATTTCGGAAACCAGAAATCACATAGAGCTCTATTGGGACTGTACAGAAGCTGATGGATTTGAGATATGTCGTATTTTGTAAAAAAATTCTGGATATGAAAAAGTCCTGAATGTAAAATGAATGGATAGATAATAATGAATAGCCAGTTAGTGCTTTTCCACAAATGAGACTTTCTTCTCACTATATCATATAATTTTTTTCACAACTTGTAGGTAATACATTTTGTTTACTTTGTGGTATTCATAATGAACAATACCTTTGTAATCAAAAAAGATAGTGAGTTTTTCTTTCACATTATTCTGATTTTGATGAGCTTCCTGTATGCGGTCAAGTTTTTGACAGAATTTTATACAAATTTGTTGCTCAACGCTCGGTCATTTTGTATGCTTACGGTTTTGAATATTTACACAACTACATATCATTGTTGAAAGACTGTCGGACCATGCTGCTTAATAGGAATATTCGCAAAAGTTTCCCTTCCACAAAGAATATTCCATTTTTATAATGGTAGGTACAAAAATATTAGCGTAAGTCGAATACTTTTCGATTAGAACATTGTTTTTCTTTCTCTCCAGGTTGTCATCCTAATAATTATTACGGCTCCTTTTGAAATCTTTCCAACCTCATTGTCGACTCTTAAACTATTAGGTGTACAAAAAAGTTCTGAGCTTTTTTTTGTAAAATTCAATCTTTATTCAAAAACAAACAAAAAAATATTAATCAGCGAAATATTTGCATCAACGACCTTTTGCCATCTTTCGGGTAGCTTACGAATTCCTTGACGATAGAAGCTCACCAGCTTCGAAACGATAAAGTCATTAATGCATTTTCGTATCTCTTCAAATCTCACGAAATGTGTATCAGTCAAATGATGCTGCAGCAACCGGAATAGATAATAATCGAAAGACGCCATGTCTGGGCTATACGTCGCGTGCGGGAGAAGTTCTCAGCCTAACGCAAAAATATGAGTCGCTTTCGCAACATGTGGTCGAGCATTGTCATGAAGCAAGATCACTTTACGACGTCCTTGGCCAGTAAATGGCCTCTTTCTTCTAATGCATCGCTCAAATTGGTCAATTGTTGTTGGTAGCGGTCTGCCGTGATTGTTTCACCCGGTTGTAACAACTCGTAATACAACACACCTTTCCACCAGATACAGAGTAAAACCTTCTTGGCGTGGATATTGGGCTTTGGCGTCGATGTCGAAGGTTGACCAGGGTCAACCCATGATTTTCTACGTTAGGGTTATCATAAAGAATCCACTTTTCATCGCCTATAATGATTTTGTACAGAAAATCTTTTTTCCGGAACTTTGAAAGCAAAGTGAGTGCAGTGTCACGCCGACGATTTTTGTTGTCTTCGGACAATTCATGCGGAACCCATCTGCCTTCCTTCTGAACCTTTCCCATCGTATGTAAACGTACGGAAATGGTTTGCTGCGTAACGCCAAGCTGTTCTGCAAACTCTTTTTCAGTTTGCGCAGAGTTTATATCCAGCAGTGCTTGCAATTCGTTCGTTTCAATCTTTTGAGGGCGTCCAGCACGCGATTCATTTTCAAAACTGAAATCTCCTTGGCGAAATTTTTGATACCATCTTTTACATGTAGTATGACTTATAGCGTTCTCTCCACATGCAGCACAAATCATTGCAGTGGCTTCAGCAGCATTTTTCTTCAAATGAAACGCGAAGTGGATGGAAAATCGAATATGCTCTTTTGTTATTGCCATCGTGAACACTACTGATTTTTGAGGTTATGCATCAAACGCCAAACCGTATGGCATTTTAGAAGGCCAAATGTCAACGCTTTAAAACCGCAAAAAGGCGGGAAGATATAAAATTTAAATTGTTATTTCGGTTGTATGAAATCTAAAGCTCAGAACTTTTTTGTACACCTAATATATGTGCCTACCTACTCTTTGACTGCTATTAACTGTTATTATTTCGAACATTTCGTACTTCCTCGAACTCAATTAATTCTGCTGGATCTCACTTGCTGACATCTTTTCCTTCTTTTGAAATTCTTTCAGTCTTATTTCTCTTGAAGATGAACACATTCTTTCTTTTTTCCTCTTCAAATCTTCGAACAAAAAAACGAGGTATTTATCATGGATTCTTTTTAAAAGATTTCCTAAGTCTCTTCAGTATTCGCTTTAAGTCCCACGGAAAGAACAAGAATTAAAAGAATCGGACAAAGCTGATTTTTTAAAATAACTTTTACTTGTTCTCTAGATATTAAAATTTTATTCAATACAAACAAGTCTCGCGATCTTCCAATAACATTTTGTTCCAAAGTTCAAAAAACTCTCTGTAAATGAAACAACAAATTTCGACAGTAGAGTCGACAGCAATCATTTCTTTAATTGGAAAATAAAATATTTTTTCTAAAGAAGAAAAGTTAAGCCTTTTTAAATAAAAAGTCTCGAGAGTCTATTTTTCGCTTTTCTTTTGTATCCTTGCCTGTCACAATAAAATGCTAATCTAGCTATGTTTGCGGATTGACTAGTACAATATTATATGAAAGATGAAGGGAAGATTGTGTATCGAACAATTCCGAAATAAATTGTAAAATATGAGTTATTTACCATGCATACAATCAGCAATCGAAAAGAGCGGTATGGCCGTTGCTAGTTTCAGCTATCAAAGTACAGTGCGGTTCGCGCACAACACAACGGAAATCCTCTCGCGAAAACAACGGAAATCTTCGGAAACGTGGCACCAATGGAAATGTTTTTACGTAATAGTTTACTTCAAGTTATGGTTTTTTGGTCGGCCTTTGTACACTTCACACGAGGTCACTCCACTTCTTACGGCAAATGCGACAGCGATAACAAATTTTAATCCGATACAAGAAAATGGTAAAAGTAAAGATAGAACGGAGAACGCTATCGAATCATGTCTAGAGATCCGTATCGATTGGAAGCGAGAAGCGAACTCTCCTGTTGTGCGCGACAGACCAAGCTCATTGGTCCTAATTTCGAGGATCGTACAGGTGAGCTGCGCCACGGAATCCACAGAGCATGTGTTGATCGCATGCACCCCATGCCTTGTACACGTGACTTAGCTCGGAACATATAATGGGCGATCCACGGGACAAATACAAAAGAATAACGAAAATTTCACTTGAATTATTCTATTCCCAAACATAGCTGAATGAACAATTTTATTCTTATGTCTACTTAAACGTCGAATGCAGTACATCACATCACTTAACTTTTTGACTATTGCATAAAATCTCTCGCAATGCTTCTGTAATTTTGAATTTTTTCTCTCTTCTTATGAAGATTAGACGCTCAAACATTCTAATCCTGCTCAAATAATGTCTAACTTTCTGATTGTAACACTCATTCTGTTGGATTTTAACTCCGTTTATTCTTGTATTCCTTTATTGTTGTTCCCGTAGCAACAAAGTAATTTTTAAATAGGTTGAACATAGGTCTGTTGTACCTTAGCTGGGACTCTGAACAAGATCGTTAGTGATCAGATTTTTTCAATCACTTGATCACTCAAATTTATAAAGCAGTTACTTTATTATATTTACTTATTATATTTACAATTTCATGTTTTTATATCACAGTGTTCGCACTCGCATAATGGTTTCAGATTCTGTCAGCTGATTCGATGCAATATGTGACACTCTTGAAGGCCGAAGATTACGGAAGAAACGATATGCCGTAATTATGATTCGCGTAACGACATAATTAAATTATTTAAACAATACATAAATATAGGGCGAATACATGTTAACTAATAAACCACGCAACATAGAACATGGCATTTTCTCGACAGGATCTTGGTTGCTAAAGTCTTTTATAAAATAAATTCAATTAATTATATTACCAACTACGTGCCGCTTTGGTTTAGCAGACTTTCAATGTAGTGGCTCTATAATAATTCGATAATCAATATTCATTTAACAATTCATATAAAAGACTTTAGCAAGCAAGATCTTGCTTGCCGAGAAAATACATATTTCGCGTTGTAATTTGTTAGTTAACATGTATTCGGCCTATATCTATGTATTGTTTATTCGCAAGTCTGAAAAATATATTTGACACATTTATCTGAATATTGCGATAAATATTACCATAGCCTCAGTGGTTTAGTGGATGAGACGCCGGAAAGCAGGCGATCCAGGTTTGATCCTTGGCTGAGGTGATATTTTTCGCAATATACAGAGTGTCCGGCATCAGTCAATAAGATATTCCCGCCCGGCGATCATCGTTGCTAGGCACGTGAATTTTCTTTAATATATTGGCTATAGCTATTGCCGCTTGAAGTAAACAGTTCCTTATCTTACCGCGCGCTTGCATTTGCTGGTGGGCCGGACTAATACAGTGATTTTTAATAATTAATAACTCGATAATTATTGCGAAAATTGCAAAATGATAGAGGACTTTTATACTTAGTTTTATCAGCTCTACTTGCACACGAGAGATGATATAACCGATGTCGGACACCCTATATTTCTGGTGGGGGGGGATAATAAAAAGGGGATTTTTAAATCGATATCGAAAATATTGATTATTGAATTATTATAGAGCCACTACGTTGAAAGTTTGCTAAATCAAAGCGGCACGTAGTTGGTAATATAATTAATTGAATTTATTTCATATAAAAGACTTTAGCAATCAAGATCCTGTTTGCCGAGAAAATGCCATGTTTTGTGTTTTAGTAAATTATTTAAATTCTGACTGACTTTGACTCCGTTTGACTCCGTGTAATTCCGTGTGACTCCGCGCTTATATATGATATATTATATAACTCATTTGATATTGCTCAATCAGCGCTCTGATCGATTTATTGAATTGATTGTGTAGATATTTGATAATCGATCGCTCACAATTTAATTGGGTGCATATGAAGAATTTGTCGATTTAACTCTTTTGTAATTATTTCGGGCTCATTAATTGCATTTCGTGAAGTTCTTTCGAAAGATCGATTGCAGCTTCTACGATCTTGCATTTTTGCAATCTTTCAAAAGACTTTTGAAATTTGTACAATTACTGTATAGGGCTCGCGGATGAGTAAAATCTTTTTTAATCTTATTCTTTTAAGATGAAAAACATCTCTTTTAGTCGATTTTTCGCTTTACTGAAAAAATAATCATAAAAAGATGTCGCTTTTAGATAATTCTTTCAACAAAACTAAAAGATATCTTATGTTATGTCCAGTGGACTCCACGATTCTTTTTTTTCTCTAAAAGCGTTATTAATAATATTTTCTCTCATATAAGAATATTGGTTTAAACCTTTAACAATAGGATATGTATTCATGAAGCAGGAGAAAAGAATTGTAACCACTCCAACTATTCAAGTTATATATAACAATCTTTTATTTAATGCGAAAAAAATATTGTTAAATATTATAAATCTTTAGGTTGGATCTGTTACAAGTTAGGTTGGATCTGTTGAAATCTGTATATCAAGCATACAATAGGCACGAGCGAGACATGATATCCAACATCCTGTCTAGCTCGCATTCTGTATTATCCCGCCTAACTATCCCAGATTTCTAGAACCAACATCCCTCCTCTACAAGAATCAGATCCTGGTCAGGCTATAAAAACGATTTTTCTGGAGCGCAAAGCACTCATTTTTCATTTAGTTCGGACTCACTTTTTATTTTTATAGTAGCACTTGATTGTCACATCTTAATTCAGCACTATATATTCAGCATTCATTATTTTTTCAAGACTAATAATTACAATCAGTGAACACAATTTCCAGAAAAATATCGAAACTTATTCTTCGACAACCTCGATCCCAATCAATTATCAATAAATCTTTTGTTAATTATAGAATAATTTCATTTTACTGTGGGTGTGTTGTGGTAGGTGGCAAGTGTGTGTGAGTGTGGTTGTTCGAGCGAATGGGCAGATGCCGGTGAGCCTATGAGAGAGCGGGAGAGCCGCCAGGGAAGCCAAGGGCAGAAGCGGGTGACTCCCAGCGAAGTCTCGGCTGGAGATAGGCTGTGATGCCGCTATAGCTAACCGTTGTTGTTCTTTTGGATGGCCAGCAGGTCAGCATGCGAGCGAGGCGGAGGTAGCAATCGCAAATCTCGTGCTAAGCGCAAGCGGATTGAGGAAGGAAAAGGAAGGTTTGCGTGCACGTTTCCGCAATCAGAGCAACGAGTGAATTAGAAAAACGTCATATTATATTTGTGCTATAAATCATAATAACAAACAAAAAAAATATTAACGTGGTGCAGGGGTTTGAATCCCCCTGGTGGTCTGCGAACTCGCCAGTAAAAATGGCCTGTTGGGAACGGCTTCCCAGCGTTGGCGCCGTCTTTTTCGCGCCGTGGCGGGCAGACTGGATTGTCGCGGATGGTGGTCTCCCGCGGGTCTGCTGGGCGTCCGTCTGGGTGGCAACGTTGAAGATGGTCAGCCGGTGATCACGTCGAGAGGTAACGGTCGGTATCGAAGATACGACCTGCGTGTTGGTCGGTAACGCCAGCCAGAAAAATGGCTGTATAAGGCCAAAAAGGGCCTGGACCTCAAAGTACAGTTCCAAAGTTGGTGTGCACAAAGGCGACGAGCAGTGATGCGAGCCATCTTATATAGCTCCAAAGTTGTACTTTGCGCAGTAAGTGATTGTGCGGCTGGACATCTAACGGCGAGCGCGCGGATCACTGTGGTACGCGGGTCTGCAATGACGACGCGCGGCGACGCGCGCGCAAGCGCACTTGTTGGCGGGACGGAACGGCAATGACCGCCACATTACAATTTTTTAATTTTCACTCCATCTTACTTAAAACTACTTTTTCTCTATCCCCTTTCCTTTACCTTCTTTTTCTCTCCCTGTCTAACTGGCGCGGACTGCTTGGGACCTCCGAATATCATTAAAGACCCTTGATGGCTTCCCTCGACGGGCGTTCAGGAGCAGAAACAAAAAAGCAAAACGAATATCAAAACAATCTTCTGAACCGTTGCCGGTAACTTCCTCTATCGCCACTCCTGAATCTTCCCCTCCTCTTTTTTCTCAATTAATTGTCAATTTACCTGTTGAATCTCTATTTACTTCAACTCTCTATTTACTTCAACCGTCTTTGCTTCTCCATCTTCTGAAATATTTTTAAAATTTTTCCCTGACTTACTGGCCGACACGATCGAGCGCTTAATTTATCCCCTCGAGCTATTCATATGTATTCCATTCTGAGTCCGAACCCATCATCGATTTCCAAGCCCTATCCCTCGGTTCTTTATTTTCCGACAATGGAGAATCCCTGTTTCCCAATTTTGAAGAAGATTTCCCTGATTTATTTGATCTGACAACCTTCGCCAAAACAAATGCAAAGCTACTTCCCTCAATTCTTCCATATTAATGTTGCTTCATCTATTATTATTTAACCCAATGTTAAAATTATTATTTTAATTTACTCAAATTTATTCACCATATATGTATTGTATCACCGGGTAGGATCATCGCTTAATACACTCTGACATTCACACTGTCCCTATTAGAAATCCTACCCAATAGTCGCCGTACGATTGTAATATCCGCGATAACACACATGCATACTACTTTCTTACATTATTTCTCTTGCTTCTGTAAACATGTACATCATTAACTATATTTAATAAACTATTTAATTTAAACTTTAATTTTATTTCTCTTAAAACCTCTCGTTTCATTCTCCTTATCCCATTGATCGCACGAAGTTTGTCCCTAATAAAAGGAATTAAATTTCGACCAGAAAACGAGCGACCGACGCACGTCCATGGAGCAACATCACAGCATTGTCGCTGATCTAGTGCCGAGATTTATCAGTGCGTTCGGACTCGAGAGATCATGTTTCCTTCGAGATCCACGCTTGGCCTTCGAGAGAACAGCTGTTCCGTCCTTCCATATTCCGTTCATATTTTTAATTCTAATTCTTAAATTTATCAATTCTCTTGGGCTGGACATAACACTTATAATTTTGTAGTTTCTTGCTTTTCTAAAAGGATATCTTTTAGTCATTTTTTAGATATCTTTTTGCTTTGTCGGAAAAATATCTTTAAAAAATCTTTTAGGCATATTTTAATATTTTAATATTTTTGTGATTATGAGCATATAACATCGTTGGTTCACGTTTCATTATTTGTCATTCTTGAACCCTTCTTATTCTTTCGTCATTCTATGCTGCACTATATTACTAGCGTTTGGTTCGTGCTATTGGTCAACGCTGATGCCAACGCTACACTGATACTACAATTCTCAATCAGTAGTACCCTGTACAGATTTGCAAACATGCAGACAAAAAAATATCTTTTAATTTTAAATTTTTAAAAGACATATTGTCATATCTTGCGATATTTTGCATTTTTTCGAAAAAGATTTAAACAGAGTTGAGAAAGTTATTTTTTAAAAATAACTCGTTACCGTTAGTCGTTACTGAATCAGTAAAGTAATTAATTATCGTTACTAATTATTGTTACTAACAAGAGAAGTATCGGAAATCCCCCTCCCATTTTAATGAGCTTCAAGTATGTTAAAATATGGACAAAAATAAGACACGCATATTTTTTTTTATCTGCGTTCTCAAACGTTAAGGAGGTGAAACCACCCCTTGAAAAAAATCGGTTTTTTTTCTTGAGTAAATATCGTCCAAACCGTTAAAGATATCAAAAAAAGTTTTAAACAAAAGTTTTACGGCTGCAAGTATTTACAACGACGTATTTGAATTATAAAAATGTTATATTTTTTAGCTCCCCTACCCCCTTCCCCTAATTTAAAAAAATTTTTTAATTTTTATAAGGACATGAATTTAAGAGCATTTTATGCTGAATACAATGTGAATACAATGGTGTATAATAAAATTATTTTCCGAAATCGCGTTTTTGGGAAATGAGTAAGAAATACCTCTATATACGCGCTCCATACGTATTCATCTCATACCGCGTGGGATGCGCGAGGCAACCTTAAAGATGAATATGATGCAGTTCGTCCGTACTGTATCAGTGCTAACTTTTTATAATAATAATAATGAGAATAATAATATTGATTGATAGCAGGTTTTGTTAAATGGAAGTCAAATATTTTGATAGATATTAGAAAACATACGAAGCACTTTGGATATTTAGAAAGTTACAAATAAAGAAATAAGATATAAATAAAGATATAGATAAGATAAAGATATTATAAAATATGACTTATTAATTTTATAAAACATGGTTTATTTAATTTGATCGTACGGCAGCTATTGCAATGTTTATGGTAGCTATTGCAATATTATGAAAATATTTTATTGATCAACATTTATGTTTCGTGTCGTAATGTTTCATTATCGCAACGCTATGCAAGAAGTATATTTGCTAAGGCATAGCTTTGTTTGCATATATTATTTACATGATTATGAGCATTGTTTACATGAAAATTAGTATAAAAGAATGCAAATCGCAATGAATTCGCAGTTTTATAATTAATTTCATTCTCTAAAACAGAGATCGGCAAAACGCTGAAATTAGGCACGGGCGCCCGCGAGTGCCCGCTTATTGTGCATATTTCAGAAGCGTATCTAATATTTTTTGTTGGGATAAAGTTTCGCATTTCACACTTACAAAAATAGCGTTGCATGTATATATGAACAATAGTGCAGTCTTAAATTACTAGTACTCGAATCTTTGTAATCTCATAAAATTTTTTTATAACAATTTAGCTAAACCGTTTAAAGATGAAATATACAAAAATATGTTGTAATATATAGAACTCAAAATGCATAAGTTCTTATAAATTCAACTTATATTTAGTTAATTTTTTTATTAATCAAATAAAGAAATGTGCTCTAGTGCATGGTCTGATTATAATAATAAGCATTCATTATAGAAAAATTTTAATCAAAATGCTTATCTCGATTTTTAAATAATGTAAGTTGTCAAAATTTGTGCTTTAGCATATAATTTATTAAAAATTGTGTAATATAATTATTACATTTAAATATGTTTAACGAAAATTTAAATATAGCAAAGAAATAAAACAATAATATAAACAATAAAAATATATTAAAAAATAAATTTATAATACAATCATAAAATTATGAATACATATATCACGAATTTAATAGAAATTAGCATTTTAAAATTATATTTTTAAATCCAGAAGAATAGTTCTTTTTCCGCGAAGAAAACTTCCAACAGTTTCAAAATAAACATCTGCTAAACATCAATCTGTTAAACGCTCAAAATAAAAGAAAAACAGTAACTAAGCAACAGTATAATCAAATTTTGCTTTTATCTAGGACAATCAGATACATTTGTGATCTTGTAATTTAATGTTTGTGATGGATAATCAAAGTAATAATAAGTATAATGAGTATAGTATAATGAGTATATTCGGTTCTACATATTCATATGAACAATTATTTTCTATTATGAAATTAAATAAATCGCGATTACGCGAATAGTTAACAGATTCACATTTGCAATAATTCGTTTAAGTTGCCAAAACAATAACACTTGATATATCATATATAATATCGAAAAATTATGAATCAAATACTAATTAAATATTATAAGAATTGTTTATTTAATATTGTTGTAAGAAATGTTTATTTAAAATATAGATAGTTATTATTTTATGCCAATTCTGAGTCTGAATTTGTGCGACACAATATCTTTTGACTCCTTGAACAATACGTTCAACGAACAGACATTCTTGCTATCTCCTCTCCTTCTTTTATTGCGCTTAGCGGCCTAACGCTATCCCTAGCGCTCAACCCCGCGGGCATTGGGCGCCTGCGGCAGTGCCCACTTGCCGACCCCTGCTCTAAAGTATTATCAATTGATACAAGTGAGAGATACTTAAGAGATACTTAAGAGAGATACTTAAGAGAGAGAGCTTAATAAATGAATATGTACTTAAAAAAAAGTTATGGAAGTTTTTATTGCTATTTATATCTTTTATTTTATAAATTCTTTAAGTTGAAATTATAATTATTTATTTTAATTAATTTAAGAATTTTTTAATCAATAATTTATTAATTTTGATAATTTTGATAGTTTTTTAAAGATTTTTAGACATAGTAATACATGATCTTACAAGATTCAATTATACAAGAATACAATTATTCATTCTTCTTGTTCAACAAATTGTTTGTAAAATAATCAGTTATTACAAAGACACATTAAATTCATTATAAATTAGCTATTTAAATAAATAATTATTTAAATAATTAACATAAAATGGAAGAGGAAGAATCATTGGATTTTCAAATCGCATTTGATATACCAAATGCGGATGCAGGAAAAATAGAACTCACGACGAAAAAAATTACGCATACAATGTAAAAAAATGTTATGCAACGTCGATAATATCTCGGTAAAATATATAAAGAAAAATAGTTGAATTTTGAAGAAGTAGTAAGACAAATTCAAAAAGAATTGAAGGAATGAAACAAGGATTTCGAAATTTTTTTATTAAAATTTCATCTGATGCTTATGTAAACAATGTATGCAAATAAAATTACATCTTCATAAATCTATTTCTTGCGTAGAGTTGCGATAATAAGATATTATGAAATATAAATGTTGATCATAAAATATAATATTCATAACATTGCAATAGCTACCGTAAGCACTAGAATAACTGTCGTATGACTAAAATTAAATGAACGATATTTTATAAAAATAATCATTTCTTTATTTGTAACTTGTTTTTAATTGTCCACGGTACCGCATACATTCTTTGATATATCATCAAAAATATTTGAATATTGTTTAATAAATCCAGTATTATTATTAAAATTATGATTATGCTTATGATTATTAATAAAAGAAAAGAGAGGCCAATGAACAAACGAAAATGAAATGACGTGACAAAGACAAATTCGAGTAAACAATATTTATTGTAAAAACAATAATTAGCAGTGTCACCTTCAATCACCGAGCCTTCTTCAGCAATTCTTCAGCAAAAATGATAAAAAACGAGGGAATTTAATGCATAAAACTTTGCGTCTGACTGTTAACTCTTAA
>NW_011933414.1:158623-168749 GCF_000187915.1 Pogonomyrmex barbatus | reverse complement strand
GGAAAAAAACCTTTTAATATTTAAAGGAATTATCATTGATAAGATAATTCTGATTTATTAAAATAATTATTAAATATGCTTTTTGATAAATTATTTAAATAAACATAATCATCTGTATTAAATAACTCGAAAGCACTATTATTTTAAATTAAGCGTGATATATAATATAAAATCTGATTAGATTTTTATTTGTTTACATATTGATCCTAAAATATCATACGAGGATTGCCAATTTTTTTTAGTACATGTGCATAAAAATTTGAATTTAATCATTCCATGTGAGTTAAATACGTTCAAGTACAGATAATGATGATAATGCCCTAAAAAGACCTAATATGTCAAATTTAATGACATTATGACTTTGCAGTATATAATTATGTATGAATATTTCATAAAAATCGTGAAATAAAAAAAATACTTATAGTTAATTAATCAAACGGCCATAAAGACAGTTACAAACAGTAAAATGCTAAGTTGAAATGTTTATGTAAAATGATAATATTTACATATCCTTATACGCATCTAAAACCATAATTCTAATTTCATCATTAAAATTTTCATCATTTAAAATTTTACTCGTACACATATTTAATACATTTGACTGACAAGAACTGAAACAGGTGTACTGCTCACCTACCGTGTCTCCTGATAATAATATTACTGACAAAATCATTTCATTATCTCTCTTTAAGCAGTGATAAATTTTATGTAAACCTGCAAGAGGAAAAAACATTAAAATATTTACAGAAATTCATTGAAGATAATTCTATAAAATAATTATTAAATATATTTTTTCGATAGCACAAAACGACTATATTTATATTGCTTCAAAGAACCTACTTGATAATAGATAATAGATTATGGCTTACATATATTAGTCATTGACACTCCGAAACGAATTATCACCAACTGTCAAGCTCACCGCGAAATTCAACGACATCGTCGACCGCCAATCGGACCCGCGAAAAAAGAGCAAGCATGTTACTTCGCTCTCTTTCATTCTCGACTCGCTCATTCTCATTATGCGCATTGTAATTGTTAGGGATACATTTCCCAATCTTTCACAAGATCATTGGGTCCTACAATGGCCCTGATTTATCTGATCTGATAATCTCAGGATCGATCAGGATCGATAATCAGTAATAAATAAGCACGCATCGAAAAGGACACATTAGTAATAATTTAGAATTTATAATTATATAATAAAAATAAAATTATGGTATATTTAAACTCCTTTTTCTTATTATTGCTTTTTCATAAGCACAAATTGATTGAGAAAATTTATTAATATTATATAGAAATGTAATTAAGACATACTGACAAAATCACAACTCTTTTTATTTAAATATATAAGTATATACATTTATATAAGTACTTTAAGTATTTAAAATAATTTAAAGTTATTTAAAATAATGTAAAGTTTCATCGCAATGCAAAGATTATCTTGTATTTGTAAATAAAACTTAAATTTTTATTAAAAACACAAACGAAAAAAGTGGTGATACAAATAAAATAAAATTTTTCTTTACAGAATAACTAAAATAATTTCTTATTACATCGCAATAGAAAGTTACATGAATTATCCTAAATACTTAAATAAATGCAATTTAAATAAATCTTAATGTACTTGATACCCTTTATTTATCTTTTTGCAAAAAAGTAATTTTATAATTGACATCAGACATTTTTAAATATTAACAATCTTTCTATGTTCGAAAAGCGCGTCTTGACATTTCTATGATAGAGCGCGTCTTGACATTTCTTGACATCTTTTTTCTATAATATGCACAACGAAGTAAATAGGATCGCTATCAAATTACTTTTTTAAAAAAAAAGTACTTTTTTAAAGTAAAAAAAGAATATCAAATATAGTAGACGCTTGAAAAAAAAGAAACTGTTGTACCAAGTTAAAAAGTAGAACCTAACTGACAATATCTTTTATTTTAAAGAAATGGACTAAATGATACCTCTGTACCTTTATTAAAGAATCTTTTTACTCTAACCTATATAAATTTTATACATTATTACAGTCATTTGAGTTGGCAATGTGGAAACAACATTTTCTTTTTTAAAGAATTAAGGCTAGTATTATTTGGGCCAAATAGGAAGATTCTTCATTCAAAATTCAAATTTTTTTTAAAGAATTAAGACTACTCCCACGTAGGTTAGAGAAAGTAAAAAGACTCTTGAATGAAGATACGTACCATTTAGACTCTATTTTCTTAAAATAAAAGATATTGTCAGTTAGATTTTATTTTTTAATACATATCACTTGAGTTTAGTAGAATAATTTTTATAGTAAGATTATAACTTGGCGCCAGTTATTAATATCAAATTTTTTATACAAATGATATTGTATATAGTAGATATTGTATATTGTTTACTTAAATAAAATTTTATCATTTATTTTGTACTTTTTGTTACTTTTTAATTCTTTGTGATAAAAACATGGGTTGAATAAAGCATTTGAATCGAGTTGGCAATGTGGAAACAAATTTTTTTGTTTTTTAATTAAAGCTAGTACCATTCGAATTAGAATAGGAAGACTCTTCAATGAATACAAAGATGACAAAGATACTAGCACTTTAGATTTTACTAGATTTTATTTTTTAGTTTGATTACTAGAATTGAGTTAGATATAGCAATTTTGTAATATAATTTTTTTTAAGAATTAAAACTACCACAGGTTAGAGTAAAAAGATTCTTCAATAAAGATACAGAGATACGTATCACTTAGATTCCATTTCTTTAAAATAAAAGATATTGTCAGTTAGGTTCTATTTTTTAACTTGGTATAACAGTTTCTTTTTTTTCAAGCGTCTACTATACTTGACACCCTTTTTTTTATTTTTTTTTTAAAAGATAATTTGATAGTGATATCAGACATTTTGTAGTATTAACCATCTTTCTGTGTTCGAAAAGCGTGTCTATAATTGATACCTTTTATACTTGACATTTTTTTTTATAATATGCATAACGAGAATAAATAGGATAGAACGAAAGAACAAGTGAGATAGCACATTTGCTCTTTTTCTACGTTCTACGTGTTCAATTGACAGTCGACGATGTCGTTAAGTTTCCTGGCGAGTTTGATAATTGGTCTTAGTTCGTTTCGGAGTGTAAATGACTATCTTTTTATGTTCGAAAAGCGCATCTTGACACTTTTATACTTGACATTTTTTTTTAACGTATATACTAAACGTAGCATAATTTTTTTATTATATTTTTTTTATTTAAAAAAAATAATTTTCAGATATTATTTCTTTCCTTAATAACATTATAAATATTATAATATATTTATAAATAGTACAATATATTTCTTATTGTATGACTTGACATTTGTGTTTCCTGATTTCTTGTACTTTTATTAATACATTTCATTAAAAAGATCATTCTGTTTCGTTAATAATTATTAAACATATCTTTTTGATTGAATTAATTAAATAAATTATCATAACTATATTAAAAACTCAAAAGCAATATTATTAAAAAAATTTTAACAAATATGTAATAAATATGTAATACATGTAATAAATAATATACATGAATATGTATCTAGATAAAAATATATTATATCAATTTTTACTAGTCTAAAATGATACTATTATATTGTTTCTTATTTTAAAACTTGCAAAATAACACAAACATGAGTCACTTACACTCCAAAACAAATTATCACTAACTGTCAATAAAAACCGTTAAACTCGCTGCGAAATTCATCACGACATCGTTGACCGCCAATCGGATGCGCGGAAAAAGAGCAACAAACATACTATCTCGCTCACTCTTTCTACTTTCTTACTCTCGTTATTTGTATTTATTAATAATCAATCAATCAGAATCGTGACATAAGGAGCAGAGACTGTAGTTAGAGGTTACGAAATACATGTTTATATATAGATATATTGATACGAATGGACAATATAATGATGAAGATATAATATAATGTATGCATTTCTTTCTAAATTAGAGAAAGAGAAAAGAAAGGGAACAAATAAAAAGAATTAATGTATTTATTAGATATATTGTCCATAATGTGTCCGTTTCGATGCACGCGTATTTATTACATTATTAGACTTATCGATCCTGCGGATAAATCAGGCCGATAAGTCAGGATCACTATAGGATCCAGCGAACATTGATTCGCTAGATCTTATAGTTACCTTGACTTATTAGTCCAATAATCTGCTGGGTATAAGATAGGTAAGATTAATAATGATATTTCGTGACAGACGTTGCAGCTGTACAAAGGTGACGACGATAATAATAATGACGACGACGTTTCTTAAAGTGAAAATTTTCAAATCGGATTTTGCGTAGCAATATCTCTGCTTGTAGGACACGTAGCTGAAAAATAAAACTTTTGTTATGCAATCTATCGATCAAGCCTACTTAGAACGAGTGAGTCCCAGTTGCGCACAGAATAAATCGGACACAGCAGGTTGAATGGATCGGACACAGGTCCAAACGAACACGATAAGGAACGGACATAAGGTTGAAATCGGACACAGTGAAAATCGGACGCAATGGCAATCGGACACATTGAAAACCGGACACAGTAAAAAATGGACACACGATAGCTGCAATCGGATACAGTGACACTCGGACACAGTAACAATCGGATACAGTAGTAATCGGACACAGTGTTAAAAGTGTTATTATATTTGAAGTGCAAGATGCAATCTTTCTTATTAAAATGATAGATCCTAGAAAGATTGGCAAAGATCCCTACGCAAAGTTTGGGGATGAAGATGTAATCTTTCATCTTACTAAATTGATGAGTCTATCATATACTCAAACGATAGATCCTAGAAAGACCCCAACAAGGATTGGAAGTGAAGTTTTCGCTGATCTTTTCATTTTGTTACAAATATAATTTTGTATTGTTTTCATAATTAATTCTGTGATAGTGGGAGGAATTTCGCCCCCCTTAACTCCCCCACCGGGGGGCTTCGTCCCTTGAACTCCCGTTTGGGAGGCTTCGTCCCTATCATGCGTACAGAGTCACAACGCATGCTCAGTTTGCTGCATTACATCGCTATGATTGATTTTCTAACCAAAAAAGTCGTCAATTTTAACGCTTATATCTCGGTTCGTGAGGCAGACTGCCGTGTTTTTTTTTTACCAGATTCTTTTATCTATTTATTTATTTAACTATCCGTCCATTTTCTACTGTGTCAGATCGACACTGTGTCCGATCGGCACTGTGTCCGATCATTACTGTGTTTGATTGCAGTTACCGAGTGTCCATTTCCTGCTGTATCCGTCTAATACTGTGTTTTCAATGTGTCCGATTTCAATCACCTTGTGTCCGTTCCTTATTATGTTCGTTCGGATCTATGTCCGATCCATTTAATCTGCTATGTCCGATTTATTCTGTGCGCAACTGAGACTTCCCTCTTAGAATTTGATTGGTTTAACCGTTATTAAGATCCGGTAATTTCGGATGCTCGCATCTCGCTAACTCGCGTAAAGTCACACGATAGTGTTTTCGGTTGACTTGACATCCGAGACACTATCGTGTTTTCTGATAGAGGACAAAAGATCGAGCAAGATAGCATATTTGTCCTTTTTCACATGTCCGATTGGCGGTCGATGATGTCATTGTGTTTCGCGACGAATTTGACAATTGCTGATAGTTCGTTTCGGAATGTAAGTAATGTTTATGTTTATTATCATAATCTATTATCTTGTAAGTTCTAAGAAACAATATGAGTCACTGTCATTTTGAATGCATGTATTTTTCATTATATTGTACTTTTTCGTATGTATATGTTTGTGTTTTTTAATTTTTAATAGTTTTTTTAAATTTACTTAAAATTTGTTGAAGTATTTCAGGATAATGCTTTACAATTTTTTTCTGTATATCTTGAAAATTTATGATATATGTAATTTTAATACAAGTGCAATATGCTCTTTTATACTTTTATTAATACAATTTCATTGAAAAGATGATTCAGTTTTATTAATACATTTTTTAATACTTTTATTATTACAATTTCATTGAAAAGATGATTCAGTTTTATTATTAATTATTAAATATATATTTTTGATATATTGTTTAAACAAATATATCATGATATGATCAAGAGTTGCACAACAATCTGTACAGACTATAATATCTGAACACTTCTAGCTTTGATTTCGGAAAAAAAGTACAAATGCGTACGTAAAAGAACAATATCAAAATGACAGTATTCATATTGCTTCTTAGAACCTATCTGCAAAATAACAGATTATAGCGCCTAAACGTCACTTACACTCCAAAACAAATTATCACTAACTGTCAAACTCACCGCGAAACTCAACGACATCGGACATCGGACATTGGCCGCCAGTCGGATGCCCGAAAAAGAGCAACAAGCATACTATCCCGCTCACTTTTTTTACTTTCTTACTCTTGTTATTTGTATTTATTAATAATCAGTCAATCAGAATCATATGACATAAGAAGCAAAGATTGTAGTTAGAGATTATGAAATATATATATCTATAAAAATTAATACGAACGAACAATATAATGATGAAGATATAATATAATTTATGCATTTCTTTTGAAATTAGAAAAAGAGAGAAGAAAGATGAATCAAATAAAAAGAATTAGTGTGTTTATTAGATATATAGCTAATGTATCCGTTTCACTACGGACACGGACGTGCACGTGTATTTATTACAATCTTATCGACTCTGTGGATAAATCAGGCATATAAGTCAGGGTCAGCGAACATTAATTGGCTAGATTCTACAGTGATTCTGACTTGTCAGTCTAATGATTCATTGGGTCAAGATTAATAGTGACTTTTCGCGACAGACATTGCCGTACAAAGGCGACAACGATAACGACGACGTTTCTTAAAGTAAAAATTTTCAAATCGGACTTTGCGTAACAATATCTCCGCTTGTAGAGCACGTAGCAGAAAAATAAAAATACTTTTATTATGCAAGTCAAACTCAAGCTATCGATTAAGATAACTCTACTAGAACTTGATCGGTTTAGCCGTTATTGAGATTCGGCATCTCGTCGGCTTGCGTAAAGTCACTCGATAATATTCTCGGTTGACTTGACATCCGAGACACTACCATATCTCCTAATATGAAGTATGTGTACGCGCGCGCACGTATGTGTGGTATGTAAATATATATTGTGTGTAATATAGTATAATTTTAAAACACACTTTTTGACACAAATCAACAAACTCAATCAACACTATTCGACTCTACGAGAAAAGTTAAAGAATGTCGACTAAGTTTGCAGAAATTTATAAATAGGAATGTTGCGTTGAAGAATGTATTTAAAAATTTGCTGCTAGCGCTGATAATATATAATATACACTATGTGAATTATAGATTTTTAATATTAACAGTGAGTTTGAGAACACAGTCAACATTTAAATGTGTTCTAAACGAAAAGCAGTCTATTTTTGCTGAGCTATGTAAAATATACGCCATTTATGAAATGTATTAAAGTTCAGAATAGAAGCACTTATTGTAATATTAAGAAAAATTGTATCTATTGAATCAGAGATTCTATATTGCTTTATGTAAAATCAGATATTCATCAGATATTCAATCAGATATTCTTTATATAAAATTAGACTAAAAATTTAAATATAATTATTAATAATATAAAATGATAAAATATCTTTTAAAAAGTATCTTTTAAAATATCTTTTAAAATATCTTTTAAAATATCTTTTAAAAAGATTGAAATTGATATACAGGGTGTTCCGTAGCAATAGCATTATCACTTATGAGAAGATAGACGGGAGCGAGATAAATCAAAATGTCTCATATCATTTTACGATATTCGCAATAATTTTCGAGTTATTAAATATTAAACTTACACAAATAAGAGCCCGCGGGGAGAAAATGCTCGCCTGACCCGTAGGACGGATAGGAAGCGTGAGCGGTTGCTATCCTTCCCCTCGCCGCGCGCGTCTCATCCATCGCCGAGCGTCGAGTGGTCATGTCGACACGCTGGGCCATCCTACGGATAAATCATAATTACTGTATTCTCTTGAACTGAATAATTTCGTGCTCAAATAATATTAATTTATACGATTTTGTAAAAGATTGTTTTTAAGATTGCTATATAAAGACTGCTTCTAGAGTAACTTTCGACTTTGAATCTAAATTCACCTTCGAAATATTTCCATCAGATCCCGTTATTGAAATATAAAAAAGAGGCATTTTTCAACATATAATGAAGTTTTATTGAAATTAAAATAAAACGTAAATTGAAAGCAAATCAGAAATGTTGAACATTTTTGTTTTTTATATGGTTTTGGATTGATTTTACGTGTTAAAATGTAACCTGTGTCTAGCAATAGTCATCTAGCTTGTTTTCATTTCAATATGCTTGATAATGTTCCTTAATTAATTGGATTTGAAGATGAGAAACCAATCACATTAAATGACTATTTAACTGCTCAATGAAACAATCTAGATGCACTTATTATTATCAATCAACAATACTATCAATATGCTATATTTTAAAAATTCAATCTGACAGAATTTTTCTGGTAGATTCGAACTCAGTGTTTCAAAATACATTAAAAAGATTGTCTTTCTTCGTTGCATTAAAATTGATAAACTAATGTAATTTGTTCTATTATTAAAATGGAGGTGTTTTGGATAGAAAAGAAATATAAATGATTTATTTTGTATCATAAAAGCGGATTGTTGTATTGATACTTATTATTTGGCTCATGTATATCAATTTTGTGCACGATCTTTTCTTCCACTACATAATACTTAACAAAATTTTAATCTTAATTGATTTTCTATGCATTTTATGACAGATAATATATTAACTGCAAGCGACGAATTAAATCAAGTCTTTGAGAAGTACACATCTGTCATCGTTCTTGGGCAAGCTCCCAAATTTTCTGCGACAAAAGCTTTTAAATCGACTTACAATGAACCATCTCTTCTGGATCTATCGTCTCCCACTGAGACTGTTTCTTGTAAAAGTAGCTTAAATATGCAAACAACATCGGCGGATCATCGGTCAGATATGGATATGCTGGGAGATATTTTCAACGTGTTGGAGAATCCAATTAAATTAGATGCGAGTTTCTTGACGCCAAATGTTATAATGCAACCAATCAGTATTTCGTCTATAAACAAGAAAAGTGAGCATAACTCGTGATTAAGCAAATTTTACTGCTAGAATTAAAGATTTATATATATATATACAATATATATGTATATCAAAGTTATATATTACAATTTACATTTGCTGCATATCTCTTTCATTCATTTATTATACATTTATGCATATTGTATTTTTTTATTAAAAACACATAAATATGTGGCTCGCGCGTGTAATCTTTTTTTTCTGTGGCAAGGAGAGTTCGAGACCTCGCAGTGACTTTTTTCGAGACTCCGCAACTTTTTTTTTAATAACGACTATATTTTGTCGACAAAATTAATTTTTGTTATTATTTGTAATAAAATAATAATTATATGTATTATTATTATATGTATTAAAAAAATTATTATTATATGTATTAAAAAAATAACGACAATTTTTATACATTTATTAATGTTTATTTATTTCTTTTTATTTATTATAAAACTCGGACATTGCAGCACAATGTTGTGGGTGAAAATTGAAATAAAAACATTGGAAACACAAATGGATCACGCATCATGAATACTTATATAGATAAGAAATAGATAAAAGAATAATTTGTTTTACACAAACATTTTACATTATATATGTTTGCAGGGAAACATAATTGGTTAACATTATAAAAAATTTCGCGTTCATTTGCCAAGTTTGATGCGTATCAAGCATATTGTGTCATATTTTTAATGTTGAGCGCTTAATAAGTAATGTGTTAATGATTCCATTATTTTTATTATTGGCATAGAACAAAGACAATAAACGAATGACTTCTGCATTGATCTATATTCGTGAAAATGCTGATCAGAAATACTACGTATTTTTCAATTCGTGATCTGTGTATGTACTAGAGGTGACAGATATCTGTTGAAGAATGTTTGTAATATACACTGCCTGACAAAAATATGATACAATTTGCTTGGTCAAAATTGGCAAATAAGTGCGAAATTTTTTACATTAATTATGTTTTTATTTCAATTTCCACCTACAACATTG
>NW_011933414.1:109679-122268 GCF_000187915.1 Pogonomyrmex barbatus | reverse complement strand
ATATATATATATATATATATATATATATATATATATTGTTTATAGATGAAATTATTAGCATTGATGAGAAAAAATAGACAGCAAAACGAAAGCATTGGAAGAATTAAATGAATTGGGAGAAGCTTTACTTAAACAAAATTTGTCAGAATCAGCTGCGTGCTCATCACAATGGTAAGCATATTTATATATTAGAATCTAAATAAATGATGAAAAAAATAGAAATTTTTCTTAAAAAGGTCTTAATTTTTTACGTGTCTTCTATATGCAGTTGACAAGTAGAATTAAATCATTTTATCTGTTTGATTAACATTAAGAAAAAAATAAAATGCAGAAAAGCAGAATTTATTGGAATCAGAATTGTATTGATAACTATCATACTTTTTTGTAATATTCCATTTTTCTGCTAAGGGTCGGCAGGAGAGATTGTGGAGACCTCTATCGGAGATGAATTCCTTTTCACCCATATTACAGCCAAAATACTGCGAAAAAAGCTATATAATTATGATATTTATAATCAAAATATTTGCCTGACGAAAGCTATAGAGCGATTTTTGTAAGAAAATGTGTGAAAATAAATAATTCATTTAATGTAAATAGATTTGCACTATAGGACAATGAGGTACAAATATTTTCATCTATTGTAATTTTTTTTTTAAGAACCAAATTGCAAAATCTGGCTCTGTAGTAAGAGTCATAATTTTATAAAAAATATGTAGAAAAAGGCTCATGGCAGAATATTGCTTCTACGAAATGATATATGGGTATACTCAAATATATATCTGCACTATAATGTAAATAAGAGGTAGATAGTTACATTTATTTTAATTATTTTAGAGCTAAATTGCAAAATTGGCTCTGTAACTTCATAATTAAAAGAAATTATCTTAACAAAGTTTCATGATAAAACATCGTTTCTATAAGACAAAATATAATTGATACATATCAGATACATTATATAAATACATATCTGCACTATAAATAAGGAGTACCCAAGTAGCAAGATGACATCATAATGACTACTTAAGTGACATCATTATGACGTCATCTTGTTACTTGGATAGATAATCATTTTAGATTAAGTTGGAGTTAGCCCGTCATTCCTGCCGACTCCTAATTGGCTCTAACAAATTCTACATTTTCTACATTTTGTTTTTACTATTCTAATATAACACCATAGTAAGAAATATTTTAAAATATATTTGTTTAATTTTGAAAAGGATATTTAAAAATAACATTTATATAATGTTGCAGAGCGCAAAAGTAAGATAATTCGTGTGGAGATTATTTTAAATTTTTAAATAAAAATTTTTTATTATATACTTTATTTAACTTTTTTTTAGATATGTTCAACATGATTGAGCTAATATTTCTTCTACGAGTCTGAAAATTATTGTATTATCGATATTTAGATTATATAATATGCCAGGGATTAGAGGGAACTATAAAGGAACTAACTAGAATTATGTTTCTTTATGTACACTGCGTGATAATGATTCGCGTGGAGCTCTAACCTGTCGGCTTGATTTACTCAGGCAGAGTCGATAACATCAATAATGTTGAAAGAGATTGAAATTAAGATAATTAGGTAATTTATTAAAATTAATAACAAGTTTCTCAAAGATATTCTTTTATTAGAAATAAAATTATGCGTATCCGAGTAATCGATCTAGTATTCTTGTATAATTATTTGCTATTATCATCTTTCCAACAGATTGCTCAAATTTCCATTTCCTTATAATTATTTATTAGTTTGTTGTAGTTTATATTTATTTGAATAAATGTATAATTCAAAACGCATATATTACGAAATATATATTTCTACAGATAAATATAAAAATGCATACGACCTGTAACACAATGGAGATATAATTCATGCATTTCTAAATTAAAAAAGAAAAAAATATGAAACAAATAAAGGATTAATTATTATTTTTATTATTGTTTATTACTGCATGTGTACCTTTCGATGTGCACCTTTCCGCAGCGCGCCCGCATTCAGCAATATCGACATTATCGATACCCTGCCTGAGTAAATCATGCCGATAAGTTAAAGCTCCGGCGGGACCACGCAAATCATTGTTGAGCAGTGTTATGTATATGTGTATATATATCATGCGTTCATGAATGCGATTTTATGGTGTGTTATTAATAATTCATCCTTAAAATATTAACTTTTTTCCAAATTTTTTTGATAATTACAAGATTTGTCAAATTCTTTCCTTGTAGAAATATTTGTTATACTACTATATATAGATTGGCTCAGTTTAATTTAACTACTCAATTTAACTACTCAAATGTCTCAAAACCTGTAAGTTTTAACAGAAAATCTTTTTAAACAAAAGTTCTTTGTTTCTTAAAGAACGATGCATTTTTTCTGAATCTATCATCTATGAAATACGAAATAATAAGATAGTTTAAAAACTTTGAGAATAAGCCTAAGATTTGACAACGCGAACCAGTCGCTTAGAGATCTAAACGTGATCGAACAATGATAGAAAGAAGTCGAGTTGGTATGCCACTGAAACTCATCGATCGCAATCGAATATCTTTGATCGGCAGGGCACCTTGCATATCAGAATCGATTCTATCCGATTATTATCGAATTCTATCCGATTACTATCGAACTAAAATCAAATCAATTCTGGTATAAGAAGGATTGCTTCTAATGAATCAAGAAATTTGAGTGCAAACTGGCACCGAATCAATACTGTTGGCTCCGATTCCGTTTTTCTAGCCGATTTCGAATCAACTGTATTGCGCAACAGATTCAATTCTTCTGAAGCTGATTTGCCAATCGTTTTCCGATCCCAAACGAAAAAAGAAGATAGAATATTTTCTGTGTTCGCCAAAATATTTCCGGCAGTTGATTCCGCACCATCTTCTTTTGAAACTTTGATGAGATAAGTACATGAAATAGGATATTCTTTGTCCTCTGCTAAGGTGTTACCGATACTTCTTAGAATCGATTTACCGACACAGAAAACTTTTAATAGTGAGAAAGGAAAGAGATCATTATTGTACCCCGGATGGATTACAAGATTAATTTTAGGGAAAGTCGGGCTCGCCGAGCCTAAGGAGTTAGAAGTTTGAGCAAGATGGAAAGTTTTTCTGGTCAAGTATTATCACTCACTTTTAATGATTAACTGGTTTATTAATTATGGTTTCTAAACAAAAATACGTGTGACTCTTGCTGTTACTAATTACGACTGCCCGCTGTCGGTGATTAAGCAATCGATTTTTAATATTTCACAGTGTTGCGTTTCAGTGCGTTATAACTATTAATCAGATCATATATAGTTAAAGCAGTGTGTCTTTCGTTTACGTTCGGCTTAAGAATTTGCAGTCTTGCATTCCCGGCGTAGCGGAAATGCAAGAATCGTTGCTATGTCGAGATGCAAGACTTATCGTCGTGATAGCATTCGGGTTACAACCATTTTTTTTCTTTCATCAGGATGTTCTCGGCCACATTCGCTGATCCATATATAAATCCTATCCAAAAGTATACATTGAGCGACTGCATCATATTGACTGATTATATTTTAGATCCGCGAATATATCATCACGGTCTCATACGTTGAGCTGGTCAATATTACCAATCCGCTCATCGAACCACTGCGCATTGATAAATTCACGTACGGCCCGTAGAGGTCGCACCTCACGTGTAATCGAATAGTGTTATACCACTTGAAATTTGCGACTAAGGCCGCGAATCGAACACGCACAGGCGTAATCAATCATTGTCCTATAAATTAGAGTTATCTACGCGTATAGATGTTTTCGAACTGATTTTAGTTGTCCCTCATGAACGCTGCACGCATAATCACATTTAAATTAATATGCTGGGCATCGCATGTAAAATATAAAATATTTTAAATTCGATACGCATATATTTGTAACCTAGATCTAGAAAAGATCTAAATTGTTATGATTGATAATGATCTAAATTGTTGTTGATTATTTTGTCTTTGAATATTTTATAATCATAAACTCGTGTTTTCGCCAATTTTTCATTCTGGAACTAGCTTATTTCACGTAAAGATCGACTCATCGAGAAAAAATGATCTTGTTCTAAGCATAATCTTGAAATTACATTTTAAAGATCAAAGTTACCTTATAATCTATGAATGAATTCTTGATTTTCTATTCCATAATTTTGTATTTGACCTCGAAATCTTTTCAAAAGCTAACTATGTTTATTTTTTATAAGTCTTTCCAAAGTTATAAAGATTTAAATACATACTATCAAAAAATACCTCTATCTTGTGTATTTTATTAATTTTAGAAAAAGATATTAAATAAAAGAGAGATATTTAAGGAGAGGCATCAAGTTGAAGGATCTGAATAACTTGGTCCGAAGAATAGTTGTTCAGAAATCGAAAGGTACCAGGAATTCGACTTCCAGTTTAGGTTTCCGATTCAATACTTTTTCGCATTAATATTTGTACATAATAATTATGGCAGATTGTATTCCATCAAAAACTATTAATATACTGGTCATTATTAATACTAGTTTTATATTGGTTTTGAATATGAATATCATAGAAATTATTATTGCAATTTATTATAATATATATTCAAATCTGTACAACCTCCCTAATAGCACACGTATGTTCTGATACGTATATTGCGATCATCTCAAAATATTATATTCTCATACGTACTGCGATCGACTAAGTACGTTCTAAGTACATTCCTATGTCCGGGGTAACACCATGGAATTTCGCCGCGAATATTCGCAGCAAATGATGACAGTATTAGGAAAGGATAAAAACGGGAAGTTTTCAGTAGATTATAGATGCGTTCCGATATTGATTGCTAGTACTGAAAATCTATAATATACGTGACACTCTTATGAAAATAAGTGAAAAAAATGAAAAAAATTAAAAAAATAAGAGAAAGTTATGAAACATCTTTCATCTTGATATCATCGTATATTTCTAAAACGATCCATCCAACTTGGAATCCTGGCTCGATGCTGCTGCTTCACTTCTATTGGGATGAAACCTGTTACTGATGATGATATAAGTGAATACAGAATTTTGGCATAAAATATGATAGATCTGATTAATGAATGTTACTATATTGTCATATAAATAGTCTTAATTTTAAAATCTCGATTGCATATGTTATAATTCTTGTGGATAATTAAATTATATATACAGATGCGAACCTATATTGTGTTTGATGAGAATCATTTTTATTATGAAAATTGTTTATAAATTGTTGAATATATTTTGTTTATTTGTTTATGAATTTGTCAATAATTGTATTAAATATGGGGAAATATTTTTCTTATTTATATATACAGTTAATTAAGAAAGATAATAATTAATAATGTTATTTCATTATTTATTCATTAAAAATGATTAAATGACGATATATTTATAATGGTAATATTTCGTGACAAATGTTACGTTATTTTACGTCATTATTTAGTACACTGATGTCGAATGACGAAAAATAATCTTAAATCATCGTCATAATGATGTCATCTTGCTACTTGGGATACGACAAATGATATTCTACACAGATTTTATGCGAATAATCTTAGTATTTTCGGTATGATCACAGTACATTCAGTGTAAATACAGAATATTCGTATGAGACCATGTGTTGAGGGTATATTCTGTGTATTCTGAAGATGAGCTTAAGAATATACAAGAAATAATATATCATATAATCAAATCATATATCATCAAATAATATATCATCAAGATGTCATATGAATGTTCTCTGGTATATTAGACAATAGTACGTATGACTACAGTACTTTCAGTACGAGTGTAGAATATTCGAATAATATTAGGGTATATTATAGTTAATTAATTAATTACAAAAAGATAGTAATGAATAATTTTATTTGATTATTTATTCATTAAAAATGATTTAAAAATGACGATATATTTATGACGATAATATTTCGTGACAAATGTTATGTCTATAAAATATACGCGCGCAATAGAAAGACGTATGTACCATTTCCGTATCTCTGAATATAACCTGAAAATATACGCGATGAAAAAACATATGTATCACTTTCGTATCGCTGCGTAAATCCTGAGAATATGCGCGCGCGAAAGAAAAAAATCGAATGATACTGTCAGTGATGTTTTAGCGTGGATCTCAGTACGTTACAGATAATCACAATACAAGCAATACGAAAATGGGATGATACGCAGTATGTCGCGTGCTATTAGGGCTTAGAAGAGCTTATATAAGTTTATACAAAGTTTATACAAAGCTTATACAAAGCTTATATAAAGCTTATATAAAGTTTACACAAAGAACACATATAGTTAATGTTTTAAAAAGAACATTTCGAAATCAACTATAAAATTATATAATAGAAAATGGAAATTTCTATTCATAAATTTTAATGTAACTGTTACGTTCAGCCCAGAATAAATTGTAAAATTAAGAATTAAAGATTTAAATGAATGAGAATTGAATAGGCTCGGAAGGACGAACACCTGCTCTCTCGAGAGTCAGGCGTAGAAATATGATCTCGAGTCGAACGCATTGTTTATGTCTCGGCACTGGGTCAGCGATAAACAATCGCTATGACGCTCGCTGTAGACGTATGACCGACGTTCATCGGTCTTTTTTCGGTAAAGAAACTTAATTTTTATTACCAGAGAAAGACTTCGTACGATCAATGGAAGGGGAAAAGAGGTCGAGGATTTTAAAGAAAATAAAAATTTAAATTTAAATTTAAACATTGATTTTAATTAGTAAAATACATAATAAAAGAGCGAAAGAAACAAGAGAAGAAACATTTGTGTAGATGTATATATGTATATGTGATATCACGAGTGTTATATAAGTGCGGAGGCCATCGGATAGGATTCTTACAAAGGAGAGTGTGAATGTGTGAGTCAATCTTTGATATGATAATCCTACCCGGTAATACAATTAATATTCTTTGATTAGCTTAACTAGTAATTACATAATAAGCAAAATGAAGGAAGATTACAAAAATATAATAAGAAAAATAATAAGAATTGTATATAATATATGTATGGTGTAATTAAAATTCTTACATGAGGATTGGATGGGGAATATTCTTGATGTTCCTCGGGAGGTGGAGTTATTAGATTGATCACTAAGAGAAAGAGGATTGATAAATGAAGAGAAGTGTGAATGCATATGAGAGAGAGAAAGGAAAGATCAGCCGGGAGCCTGTAAAGCTCTAATCAGTTGGTAAGAGAAAAAGAGGAAAAGGAAAAGCAATCGGGAGCCTTGTATAGCTCTAACCAGTTTAATGAGAGAGAGAAAGAAAAGGGAAGAACAACCGGGAGCTTTGCATAAGCTCTAAAAGTTTCTTTCTAAAACTTATGGATGTTGGAGATATTTGAATAATTTGGATAATTTAAAAAGAATCATATCAGAATGTAAAGAATGCTTTATGAAAATCGTAACAATGTTTATGGTAGATCATTATGAAACGAAAATCTAATATAAAAGATTAGGATTATAATAATTGTTGCAGTGCATGATTAGAATAAAAAAATATGTCGTACTCTGGTGTATATTCTCATTAAAACGTAGCCTTTAATAATAAACTTAAATACAAAGACGAAGATGAAAGAAAAAACGTAAAATAAATTGTATTATAATCGATCTTCTCAAAACACAAAAGATTTAAAATACTCTCTGCTTAAAACTTATTTAAATCTGTTTTTATATTAATTTAGTGTCGCGTCTATCGTGACACAACAGTGCCACCTCCTCTTGTGAACGAGGCGTATCAACCTCAACACTCCCACTCGCTAAGTTCATGCGGTTATATATAAAACGATTTTCCAAGAATTTTTTCGAAAACGTTTGGTTAATAAATCTGCTCGTTGTTTGTCACTTGCAATATGCGTAACTGCTAGATATCCGTTCTTGACCGCTTCTCATACATAGTGATATTTGACCAGGTGTTTTGTTCTTTTATGATACGTCGGATTCTTTATTAGATTTTCAGCTGCTATATTATCACATTAGAGAGTTGTTGCTTTGACTTGCTCGCATCTTCTGCAGAAGACCAGAAGTCCATACAACCTCTTTCGATGCATCATGAGCTGCTATATATTCAGCATCCATCCAGTCGATGTAGCAACTGTCTCTTGTTTTCTTGATATCCAGATAATAGGTTCACAGTTTAGCATTAATAACACACCTTACATAACTGACTTTCGAGTGTCCAAGATGCTTAATCTGCATCTGAGAAAGCCATCAATTGTTTTTCTGTGTCTATCTTCGTACCATATGTTAAATCCAATGATTTGGTACTTCGTAAGTATCTGAATACTCGCTTTGCTGCTGGCCAATGTATA
Source organism: Pogonomyrmex barbatus (assembly GCF_000187915.1). The sequence continues at coordinate 113,947 of NW_011933414.1, read as the reverse complement.
GCTGCAGATGATTTTAAAAACTGACTGAGCTTGCTTACTGTAAATGAGATGTCTGGTCTTGATCTAACAGCTAAGAACATCAGTGAGTCGATTAGTTGACGATATGGAATGCTTTCGTCCTTAATTATATCACCATCTTCATCGAGTTCTCACTTTAACACAGCATGAGTGTCTATAGGAATTCCAATGGAGTTACAATTGTTCATATTGAATTTTTCGAGCATCTTCATAGTATAGGCTGTTTGATACACACGTGATTTTGTTAAGATAATTTCGTTCAATTCCGAGTCCTAAGTAACGATTTGCTTCGTTTTGCGTGATCTCAAAACGTTGAGTAGTTGTAGTAACTTGTTGATTTTGTCTGTTGAAGCGCCAATTACTAGATCATCATCCACGTATAATGCAATTAACAAGTTTCTTTCATCGTTTACATATACACAAGAATCATAATTAGTTGGTTGCATATTGAATTCTGCTAGTACAGTCTTTTTGTACCATTGTAGAAGTTTTAGACCATGCAGACTGCGTAGAAGTTTGTATGGTCTAAAACTCTTACGATACCATCGTAATCTTCAGGCTGCATCATGTATATTTCTTCGTCTAGATCACTGTACAAAAATGCTGTTTTTATGTCGAATTGGATCATCTCATAATCCTTATCAGTTGCAATAACATGCGAATTGAGTCATAATGAGTCACAGGTGAATATGTCTTGACTAAAGTCGACTCCTTGTTTTTGATTGCAACCTTTGATGACGAGTCTTGCTTTGAATCGTTCAACATCATCATTCGATTTTGTTTTAATCCGATAAACCCATTTGTTTCGAATTGCTTGATATCCTTTTGGTAGATCAACCAATTTCCATGTTTTATTTCTTTCCAGCGAATCAAGTTCTTCATTCATTGCCTGTTCCCACTGTTTGCTGTCGGACGGTCGATTGCTTCTTTGTAATCTTTAGGCACCTTGATTTCAGCTAACATGTTTGAACTTCGGTTACAATGTCCGATATAATCTTTGGATATTTGATCAATTTGTTTTGTCTTCTGCTTCGAACGAGTCTTATTTGCAATAGTTTCGTTTTCATCCAAACTTGACTTTTGCTCTTGACTCTACTCTTGTCTCAAGTTTTATTTCTGGTCGTTTTGCATCTTTGTCTTCATTAACAAATTTGACAACTGTTAATGGACTAGATTTAATGATTTTCACATTACATCGAACGTATACATTTTTTGTACCACGTTCCCAGAGGCGATAAGCTTTTGAGCCTTCTTTGTAATCAACTAAGACTAGCTTTTTTGACTTCCTATCGAACTTCTAAATTGATCTTCAATATGAGTGTATGCATCACTGCCATAGAACTGCGCAGAAAACTAACATCTGGCTGCTCATCTGTGAACATTTCCCAAGGTGTTTTGTTATCGAGTTGATCGAATGATATTCGGTTTCAAATGAACGCAACAGTTCTTGCAGCCTCGACTCAAAGCGACAATGGCAAATCTGCTAATAACGTGTATCCAGTCTCAACAATTCTTATCAGTCGCTCAGCACGGCTGTTTTGTTGTGATGCATGAGGTGTTGAAAACTCATGAACTGTTTTATTCCTGTTCATGACTCGTTTTACGTCCTTGTAGTGAATTCACGCGCATTATTAGATCGAAATCGCTTCATTTGATGTCCATATAAATTTGCAATTGCAATGAGATCTTCAATCGCATTGACTATTTCGGTATATTTTATAGGATGTACGACTAGAAAGTCTGAATAATCCACACAAACCGCCTGTATTATTACCGAGCGATGGAGTCGACATTGAATCGCATACATCGAAATGTATTAACTCACCTGGCTGTTTAGCATGAGTGTCTGACTTATTAAAGTGTTTTCGTGTTGCTTACTAAAAATGCAGGCTTCACAGAACTTGTTATCATCATTTTGTTTGATTTTCGAAACGTTCAATCCTCTGACTGTGCTCTTGGAGACCATCTGATCTAGCTTCTTATAGTTCAAGTCGATCATGCCACACGTGATAATGACCATCTGATCTAGCTTCTTATAGTTCACATGTCCAAGTCGCTCATGTCACACTGATAATGGCTGCATATCATTGCCAGCATACTGAGTTTCATGTTCTAATAAAACAACTCGTGTATCTAACGTATACAAATTTCGTTAACAGCTATAACCGACCATAATTGTTTGATTTTCTTTGTTAATAATTTTGATTTGATCTGCTTTGATAATTGTCTTATTACCGTGCCTGTTACTAGCGTCGATGCTAAATAGATTGCGACCTAAAGTCCGGAGTACATCATATAAAGTATCTTTACTTTCTTTATAATAAATCATCAAAACAATTCTAATGTTATCATTTGTATAAATTACATCATTATTTCTTATTATGATCGGTACAGATTTATCATTAATTGCTTCAAATGTTTCGAATCAATCTCGCCGAAATGTCATGTGATTGCTAGCTCCTGAATCAGCCAACCAGCGACCTCCTCGTACGGACGTTCGTATTGGATTGAATAGAACGATGCTATCAATGCATCTTCATGTGGCAACCTATTACCTTGTGATGCACTATTAGCTTCTTTTGTTCTCGCTTTTGCTCTCAGTTTCTTGCATTGTCGAGTCGTATGTCTCTCTTCGTTATAGTTAAAGCACTTTCCTTTAAATACTTTTCTTTCTTTAGGTTTTTTGATATGCTTTCACTTTTTTGCATATATACAACGGACTTATTTTCATTATTAATCTTAAGTTCATCAAAACTTCAAGCAAGTTGTTCTTCTTTTGTAAGATGAAGCAATAGATTAGCCAACGTTTGATTCTTTTTTGCTACTGAATCCCAGGCTGATATTATGAAACGAAAACTTGCTGGTAACGAATGTAAGATTTTAGTAATTATTATCGTTTCAGCTTGCTTATGTCCAAGATCTTCAAGTTGTCTAGTCATCTGTTCAACATTACTGACGTGTTTTGATACTGATATTTTATCTGGATCTACCTTATATTCGAAAAATTTGGTTAACAATAAATGCATGTTTGTTTCGTTCTTTTGTTCATATAGCATCTCAAACCTTGACTATATTTCGTGTGATGTCTTACAGTTTATTACGTGGCGCAACTGTAGTTCGAGCGATTTAGTTAGCAGTATTTTGCCTTCTTATTGATAGTATCCCAGTCTCTGGAATTTGTTTGCGGCCTGACTGCTTCATCATTCATGACCTCATAAATCGTGATATTCAAGAAAGACTGACATCTGATATTTCCAGAGTCCAAAGTCTGTTCCGTTAAATTTCGTGACAGAAATCTTGTTCGTGGTTGCTTAAGTAGACGATAGATAATTAATTTTGAATCGAATCCAATTAGAATCAATGACAATATTTCATTCATGAATTCATATACTCGATTTTCAATTATTATATATGATTATTGACTTTTATTTATCTCATCAATTATTTATTTTATTGATTATCTGGACCCATAACCTATTACAGAGCGTGGTTAGGATAAAAAAATATGTCGTATTCTGATGTATCTTCTCATTAAAACGTAACTTTTAATAATAAACTTGAATACAGACAAAGAAGGAAAAAAAAATGTAAAATAAACTGTATTATAATCGAGCTTCTCAAAACACAAAATATTCAAAGTATTCTCTGCTTAAAACTTATTTAAATCTGCTTTTATATTAACTTAGTGTCGCGCCTGACACAATAGCGCCACTTCGCCTTGTGAACGAGGCGTACCAACCTCAACAATAATTATCGAAAATTAAAACGGAGCTAGTTTTCCCCGAATTAGGTATAGTTGTTGAGCACAGAAAAACTCGCCGGCGGTGACGAGTTCGGTTATAAAAAGAATTATCTGAGATTATTTTATATGAAATAATAAATAGAATTTATTATAACAATATAAAATAAATAACAAAAGAAATAATATAATAATATAATAACCGAATAACAGAGTTGATATAACAAAAAAAAACGACAATTAGATGTTATATTAATTATTTATACCGACGCGGAGATATAGCGCGTATACTTGCGAGCGGGCGCTCGTACCTCGGCGAGATCATCAGAATGCAGTGTCTATCGGGATGCGATTCTCTAATTATGGCCGCGGAATTTCAGTGTTTGTCTAGGCAGTCATGCGTCGTCGCAAACGCGGTTGTCTGGCAACGACGGTCATAAATCATACGCTTGTCGAAATCGCACGCGCTGATTCATGAATAGGCGGTGTTACGCGATCTCGGTCTATACTC
>NW_011933414.1:94959-109532 GCF_000187915.1 Pogonomyrmex barbatus | reverse complement strand
GTGCGTACAAATTGCCGGTTGGAATGGATTGATACGGAGAGCCATGGGTGCATTCGATTTCTTTTGCGAGATGGGCGATTGGCCAGGACCACCCGGGCGGAGGCGGATTGTCCTCATCCCAATCAATTTGCTTCAAGTTTTTATTTGATCAAAATTTGTCAGATGCAACTAGATGCCGATATTCCAGCAGAGCAGGGAACACTCCAACTCACTGGTTGTTCTTCTCGATTGCGGAAAGCGGTGGTCGGGTCGAATGAGAGCTTTAGCTTTTGAAAGACAAAATATGCACCGTTACATAGTTAACGAATCAGATCGCGCATTCAAGAGTGATACAATACAAATTATTAAAGACAAAAGATGATTGTCATTTTTTTTGTTAATATCAATATGAAGATTATATATGCAAAGATAAAATTACTTTTATTTTTGATAAAATTATTAATATTTCTGCAAATTCATTGTGCAGAAACAATATTGTTTTTATAATAATGTTTTTATATGACATTTCTTATAATAACATTTTTTATTTTTATTTGATACATCAAACGCAAGTTAAGTAATTACTGATATTTTTTTCATAAATCTATTATCAATTTTATATCTTACAAGCAAAACCGTAGTTATTAAACAGTATATAGTAACAAATGATATTTTTATATCTGTCAGTGTAGCACGCGCGTTCGCAAACTTTCGGTCACAGAAAAAATTTACTTGCATAATAAAAAAGAATAGTATAAAAAGCACGCAGCCTAATATTTTATTCAAACTTTAAAATAAAATAAAATAAATAAATAAAGTATTCATACAATTCAAAAGCTACATTTTGTTTTAATCCTAATAGCGACGTTAAAACAACTAATTGTCTAAGCGAATGCTTTACTCCTATTTTCAAATAGTAACCCAATTCCGCTCGAACCTAAGAGTTTCACACGGTTACAACATTGGACTGCCTTTTTCAGATTATTATCCCGATAGTACTCTCACAAAATTCAGAGATACATGATAATTGTTTTTCCTTTTATAGAGATTTCTGAATACCAAGTTGGCTTCCTGTCTTATTCTGAGCTGCTATCTTAGACATTGTCCTTTTCTTGTTCCCAATCTATTGAGTTGGCAAATAAATTTGTTCAGTTCTTATTTCGATGCAGGTTCACTCTTTTTTTTCTCGGTACTGTCACGCAACTCGAATGCGCATTTGAAAGATTATGTTTCACATAACCTGTCTGTGAATTTGGTGTAATTAAATATTGTCAGTTAAGTATTCAGTTAAGTATAGTCAGTATTGTGCGTGCTGCGTAACTGTGAAAATGGAAGTAAATGAGTGCATTATCGTCATATTGTGCTCTATTATTTTTAAAAAAAGGAAACGAGCTGTGGAGGCTTATAAAAAAATATGCTATATATATGGGGATGATGCCTTAACAGAACGTATACCAAAAGTGATCTGTTAAATTCTGTTCTGGAGATTTCGACGTCAATGTTGCGCCCTTCCGGTCGATCGAAAATTGATTCAAGTGATGTCAAAAGTATCATCGATAAAAATCCGTCCCATTTGATGCAAGAAATTGCTACGGCACTGAACATTTTATACAAGCGTAAAAAATTATTTGCGCCATTTGGGATACGTGTCTCGACTCAATGTTTGCCGCATGAATTAACTGAGGTCAACTTAGCCACTCGCACATTCATCTCTGCTGCGACCCATTTGTAAAATGGATAATGACGGACGATGAAAAGTGAATCATCTATAGTGTATAATGTAGTGCGTAAAAAATCATGGGGGCACAGCAGTGAGTCGCAAACAACCTCGAAGGCAAGATTGCATCCGAAGATCATACTCTCTATGAGATTTCAAGCGTGTCATCTACTACGAGACCATTAGGCACAAACGATCTGATTGGCACAACGGTTGATTCAATCATATACAGTGTGCACTTAACAAAATTGGACTAAGCAATCTGCATAAAATGTCCAGAATTGACAAATCGCAAGGGTGTGACAACACAACAACGCTAGACCTATATGTCATTGACCACCTGCAACAAATTGCTTAGTCTTGGCTGGGATATTTTGCCTCATCCTCCGTATTCATCCAATCTGATCTCTGTCGATTATTATTTATTCTGGTTGTTGCAGAACTCTATGAGTGGAAAATCTTCAAGAATGAGGAGTTTGTCAAAAGACATCTGAATTGGTTTTTCGCCCATAAGCCCCAAACGTTCTACGAACACGGCATAATGATATATATAAATACATATTTATTCCTTATCTTTCGGCTTTTACATCAATCTTACATAGGTTTTAATTTATCAACAACATATAAACGTAAAAATAAAACATATAAAACGCAATTATAATGGCTCGACATACTACTATGATCAAAAAGTAAGGTGACTTTCGTTTTAAAAATTTGCGCGCTTTACATATCGATATAACTATTCGTTTTTCACGTTGGTATGATTGTCCTTGACATCTGATAGAAGTTTCATATTATTTCACTTGTTAGGTTAGAAATTATAGCGTCTTTTATAATTGTTAAAAATTTTTGTCGGTGATTTTTTTAAAATGGATAAATTTATCGAGCAAAGAATTTGCATTAAATTTTGTCTAAAAAATGAAATTTCTTGTGCTGATGCATTAAAAATGTTAAGAAAGTGTTACGCTGAAGCTATATAAAAAAAAAAAGTTTAGTGGTACAAAGACTTTAGTGATGGTAGAGAAACAGTTGAAGATGAACCTCGTTCAGGAAGACCTTCCACATCAATCAATGAAGGAAACATTACTAAAATCAAGGATCTTGTACTGAGTAATCGCCGATTAAGTATTAGTATAAGATAAAGTAGACATTACGGGAATATCATTTGGATTCATTCAATCAATTTTGAAGAACAATTTAGGCTTGTCTTGTGCGTCTTGTTCCGAAAACACTTTTTGAAAAACTTTTTGAACAACATCATGTTGAAGTTGCTGAACAGATACTTTCTTTGGGTGATGGCATTCTGAAATGCATAATTACTGGTGATGAGACATGGATCTATGCTTATGACCCGGAATAACTTAACAATCAAGCGAGTATCGTGTTAAAGATGAACCAAAGCCGAAAAAACCACATCAAAGCCGATCAAAAATTAAAGTCATGTTAACTGTCTTCTTCGATTACTGTGGTGTTGAACAAGTGGTGTTGAACAAAGAGTTCTTTTCAACTGATCAATAGTTAATGAAGAATATTATAATAATATTATTTCAGCGTTATGCGTCATTTGCGTGAGTCCATTCGAAAAAGACGTCCAAATTTGTGGCAAAACAATTCATGATTTTTGTATCACGATAACGCATCACACAACGCAATAATTATTCGTCAATTTTTCGCTAAAAATCAAATACCGTTTCACAAGCCACCATATTCACTAGATATGTGACTTTTTCCTGTTTCCTCAATTGAAGAAACCACTTCGTGGACGCCGTTTTGTCCATTATTTGGAATCCATAGAAACTATTCAAGCAATTCTAAATTTTGCAACTATTTTGTGAAAATTTTCTTGACAATGTTTCCTTAATATTCCTAAATATTCCAGATTCTATCCATATATAATTCTTTATATTTTCTTTTATATCTAGAGTTTTGGAACTTGCTATACTACATTTGTTTCTGAACTTCTATACCTCTTATCATAAACATGTTCGCTATTTCCTATCCTTGCTCCCTCTAAATTTTTTATTTTTATTTTCGACATCCCATTTCTATGTAAATACATTTTTCCTCCGGACTTCCATTCCATTTTATTTTCTCCACTTTTTTCTATTTCTTCTAATCGTACTCTCAATATTTTGTTATTTGAATTTTCTCTAATTCTTTCCTCGAATTTGATTGCTTTTTTACCTGACTCTATCCTTATAAGATACCTTTTCGTTTCTTCTCTAATAACGTATCTCGGTGTGTTCAACAACCATTTTATACATTTATCTCTTATACCTTTCTATCGCTTCGTATCCTTTCCCAATCCCAATTTTCTATTCCGCACATTATAATACTTTTTAAGTGATCAAAAATTCATATTCTTCTTCTAAAACCTAACGAACTTCCTTTGTCCTATCCCATATGTTGTGCGAGTCGTTTCGGGGAAGGATCGGCTAGGAAGTCGGATGCGGGATTTCGATGTCAAACACGAATACTTTCCATTTCTCAATAAACTTTATTAAACTTTATACTTTGCACTTATTAATTCGGATCGCGACAGACGTGACGGCAATATAAAATCTTAACGAGTCCCGCCCTTAGCACCGGTCTCTCGTTTTTATCTTGTTTTAGACGGTCGGTCCTTGCAGCGTAATCATAATGATCGTCGACGTTCGCAATATCTAGGTCGCGCGGCAGTTTTCCGTGTAAAGATCGCGCAACCCGGTTTAACAATTGACATAATTTACTTAGGGCATAAGATTAAGTGGAGCGGTTACAAAATAAATACATGGTTATAGTTTGGCAATTGCTATTAATTAATAAAAGTAATAATAATCGGATAATAAAGTCGCTTGCTTGCCGCAATCCGCTTCGTCAGCGATGGGCGCGATTGCGTTCTTGACGCTTGCGACATATTTATAGTGCATATTGCTTTCTTAACTATCTCTTTAATATGTCCGTCTGCTTTGTTATTTTTTGTATCGTGTAGTCCAGATATTTGAAATGATCTACTTCTATCTCTATTCCGTTCCATAACTCTTTTTTCCTTCTTCCTTCTTTTCTTCATCATCTTCAACTTCTTCATACTATTAATTCCATAGGATTAATTCTCCTTTTTCCAGGAATCTTGAGAAATTTTTCAGCATTTTTCTCATATCATTAGCCTCCTTTGCCACCAACATCACATCATTTGCATATACTAGGCTCCATCTTCTCTTTGTTAATCATCAATCCTCCCGCTTGTTCCTCTGAACGCGGCATAATAAAATTGGAAAGATGGCAAGAAGTCCATCAGTAAAAATGATCAGTATATAATTGATTAAAATTTATTTTGTGTATTAAAAAAACCGAACGAACTGATTTGTCAACTTAACCTTACTTCCATGGATTCTTTTCGGGAAAATAGATCAAATAGATCAAAATGGATTCTCAATTAGCATTTCTTCTAAAGACTTTTTCTATACCGGCTCCAGAGCTTCCTCTCAGCCACTTCCTCTCTTGATGTTGCCTATTAGGGCCTCGATTCTTCCTCTCTTTCATGTCATCTTTTATACTTTTTCGGTAATCTGAAAACTTTTTTCTTCTAGAATATGAGAACTTTTTTCTTTTAGAGGAAGAAGGTATTGTCATGTATAGATAATTTTAATAAGTTATTAATAAAAATAATAAACTGTTATAATTAAAGATTGAGATTTGCAGCAAAAGAATATCAATTGATTCATTTATTGATTTATTAATTGATTTTCCTGGTATCAGGCAATGACTGTTGCCAGTAGAGATTCAAATGATACTTTTGAAAAATAACTTTCTCCCTCTAAAATGCATTCCAGAACAGAAGTGAAAGGAAATTCACGCGAGAATTTTGACCACTTTTACCTATAAATAAGCGTGCGAAAAAAGTCCGTAATTCTTTATAATCCAAATCATTGACTTTTTGATTATTTAATTTAAGGAATTGTAAACATTTAGTTTGTCAAATAATTCTTTTAAGGGAATTTTATAAATTGAAAATGATTTGTCAAAATAAAGATAATTTTTAAGTTTATAATTTAATAAAAAAATTGAATTCTTATCTTTTTCTAAATTAATTTAATTAAATTTCAAAGTTGATTTTCGGTCGCCGACGAAGAATGTAGCGTATCGAACTATCGCAATGAAGAGTATTGCAGCAGAAATGAATCGGTTTTGGTTTTAATTATTTAGATTCGAAAATAATCGATTCCCTTTCAGCAGCTGAGGAATGTTGCTACTGGATTAATAAATTTATGAATAAAAAAGGAATAATCCGATTAAAGAAGATAAAATTTCGATTATACGTGTAACGATTATATGTGATGCATATTTTCGAGCATCATTTTGCGGCCGTCTCTAAAATTAATCTGTAAAATTAGGCTCACAATTAATTGCGAGACGGTCGCGCGTCCTACACTGCGCCGCCGAACTCGATCGAACTCGAGAATGCGATCCACGAATTCGGCCGAAGACCGCCGAGCGCGTCCAGAGATCAAAAGCACTCCTGCCGCGAAGCAACATCCGAACTCCTCCGAATTTTGCCGGAGATAAAAAGATCTTCCTATCTCATTAGAGCAGTGGCAGCGGTTTAATTATCGCTCACGATCCGATCCAAACCGTTCTGAATTTGCCCGAATATCAGATCGTGGTATAAAATGCCGCCCTCCGTTCGAAGAGAACAAATCTTTCGCGGATCTCAACGCTGGCTCCCACGAGCCTGATCCGGCGCTCCGTTCCTAGCGACAGACTTAGCTAAGAAAACCGAGGTGAGGGAAACTCGCCGTCGCCTGGAAATTCCCGGCAAAGCTAAGTCTTTTCGAACTTTATCTCCGCTTCCCGCAACTGAGAAGAATATCCATGAGTTGAGGTGTTCTCTGCCAGGAGATTGACATCCGGTTGCTCTTAGCCACCATCTAAACCGAATACGAACCAAGCGAATCGCTGAGGTGAGGGCAATCCATCTCCGCCGGGAGATCCCGGCCGATCGCACTCCCTCCAAAAAATCGCGTGCACTCTACGATTCTTAGCGAGAACGCATCGTCGAGATGAGGGTAATCTGCTATCGGAAGTTCCCGACCGATTGTTTACTCTGCAAGGAATCTCAATCCGCGGGACATCCATAATAACCCGCTGCCATACCATTCTTACGCACCGCGATACACACACACACACACACACACACACACACACACACACACATATATAGTCACATAGATCCGAGTCTACACCGCAATCGATTTCAGAGCCATAATTAGGAACATCGCCTACTCGTGAATCAGCGCGTCGAATTTCAATCGTGATTTACGAACGTCGTTGCTAGGCAACAGCGCCCGCGACAACTCGCGACCGCTTCGCCGATCACCAAAAAGCTCGCGGCCATAATTATAAACTCGCGTTCCGATATCGCACTCTGGTGATTCCGCTGACTTACGAACGTCCGATCTCGCGTTATATCCCTGTGTTGATGTAGATTTCATACAACAACCTTGATTGTTAACACTATAAACATTGTTAAATTTTTATTTTCTTTTCTTTGTTATAATAAATTTCATTTATTGTTACATGTACAGAGTGAGTCATTTTAATCAATACACGCAAACGATATTTTTAGAATGCATTGTGCAGAAAATGTTCCCTACAAAAGTTGTAGGATTTCAAGGGGGCCATTCGTTGATCACCTCAAATTTGACTTTGAGGTTCGGTTTCAAAGTCATTTGTAGGTCAACTTTTGTTTTTTAAACAGAACGACCTTTTTTTGACACCAGAAATCGATAGAGCAGAAGATTTTACGTAAAAAATATGTAAGAACTCATGAGGCTAAATCCACTTCAACGGGTCATTTCAAAATCAAAACAATGTTTTCTCCAGAAATGTGTAAATCATTGATTTCGAAGGTCATTTCAATATCAACTTTTTTTGTAATTGGAAATGCAGTTGTAAGTCCTCTCGCCTCTCACGTCCGGGGTGCTTGATTTTCGTAAATCCCCCTCGCCTCTCACGTTCGGAGTGCTTGATTCTCGTGAGTTCCCTCATCTCTCACATTTCTGGCACTCACTTTTCTAATTACCAGATTCCAATTACCAGTTCTGTTGAAAATGACCTCCGTTGATCTCCAAACATAATCGTATTCTTTGTTTGAAGCTCTCAACAATTCTAAGTAAGACCTTCCTTGGTATATTCTTACAAGCAGTCCTAATTCTTATTACCATATCATCTCTGGTCGTCGATTTTACTGCGTATATGCTATCTTTTATGAATCCCCATAAAAAGAATCCGATAAGGTCATATCTGATGATCTTGGTGGCCATGGAAACTTACCGCCTCACCCAATCCATCTATCATTGAATTCGATTCAAAAACGCTCTCACGATTCTGGTAATGCGGAGTCGTATCATCCAACTGAATCCATATTCGGTTTCTCCTTTCTAAATCAACATCTTCTGCCAGGATGGGTAAATAGTTTCTCATTAGCTCGAGGAAGTTATGCTGATTCATATTGCGTTCGAAAAAAAGGCCCAACAAGATTCATTTATGATCCCGCACCAAACTGATGCTCCATATGTGTTGATTATCTCAACTTCTCTAAACCAATGTGGATTTTCTACTGACCAGTAGCGACAATTATGCCGATTCAATACCCCTGTACTTTTAAAGGTGGCTTCGTCAAGAAAAAAGGACATATCTCGAAAAAAAGGACATACCTGAAAAAATCTGGATCAATATCGATCATGCGAATAGCCCATTGGCAGAATATCACTCTCTGTTCCATATCATCACGTGTTAAAGCTTGCCCCAATGTTATGTGATATTTGTGTTTTCGCAATTTTCTATACTGTTCTTTGCAGTATTCCGATACGTCTCTCTATCTGGCGTGTACTAACGTGAGCATCTAGGTGAATTTCAGCTAAGACAACTAAAACACACGTATCTCTTTTATCATACACACGAATTTCACGCTTAACTAGTGGTTCAACGTCTTGGTGGTTCAAAAATAATGTAGCAAAGTTTTTATGTTATATATTTCTTTGTTGTTCTCCATATTAGATTTTAAAGATTTTTTTTCCTCATAATATATGAAAAAATGTTTCTTAATTTTTTTTTGTATTTTAAATTCCACAGGTTGATGACTATGTGTGCTGCAGCCTTGTTGTACCCTGGATGGGCTATAACGTTAATATTAGGGATAGTCGGATTCGTTAAACCTAAGGAATTGGGACTCCGAGCAGGATCAAAAGAACGTAGGGATCTTCTTGAATTCATTTTCACACACTTTCTTTATTTTAATTGATTTATTCTCACAAGTGCACAGATGCTTGATATATTAACGATTATATTTTACACGGTTAAACATCGTCGGGTGACTCGGTGCGTATCGTGTTACTCTGGCGGCCGACGACCGAATATGTCACCTGAGATGCTGATAGTATGGCTCGCGGGAACTTTGCTACGAGATTCGGTAATATCTCGTGCGATTATTATAAATCCAATTCCGGACGACACGTAATTTTCGACTCTCCCGACTCTGCCTTGTATGATTATATAGACTGGTCAGTGCCCGATCAACATTCTGATCGGTTGCGTCGATTGATCGCGTGATATTGATTGCTCAATATCACGCCTGATTCGATCAGCAGATTGAGGAATTTGCTGATAGACTTTTCGCAATATTCTCGCGTGATGCATTTCTGCGGTCTTTCGAAAGACTGATCGCAATTTTGGCGATCACGCATTTATGTCGTCTTTCGAAAAACTTTTTCCGAATTTCATGCGGACTAATTTTGTTGCCATGCGGACTACTTTTATTATTAGTTGTAGATCTGGCTACAACAAGCCTGTTTTAATCTTTCGATGTCGAAAGATGCGTGCATGTTCTTCAGCATTACAAATAACTTTTCTTTTGCTTGACTTTATATATATATAGAATTCAGTTTTTCTTTCTTTGGCTATTGTTCTATACATATCAGTAGTTCTGGATTGTATCTTAATTCTTCTGGATTGTATCTGTTCGTCTCTCAGGACTTTTAGCTCGTAATTATCTTTGGCGATTTTGTCAAGGAGATTTGAAAGTGGTTGAATATTACTAATGTTGTCAATGAACATTGGAGGAGGTTTTAGTGGTTTCAGCTTCGGCTTCTTCTTTTTGAAGGGCTTCAAATCTATTTTGGATACCAAGGTACTTAGCCAATACTCGCTAATTTTAGCTTGCTTGTATCGGCCTATATCAGCTTCAGAACTATTTCGGGGTCTCTTTTTATCAATTACAGTTTGCCAGTTGTAGCTACGGTTTAATGATGTAGATCCTAGGTCCTTGGTTTCCTTGTATTTTCTTGCGATCTTCTGCCGCTCTTTTCTAGTTGATAACATTCATTCTTCTCAGGTCCGCAACTACAGAGTCAATCCATTTTCCTCTAAGTCTTTCCTTTCTCCTGGTGCCATACAACTTGAAGGAAGACTTTTCTGACTTCCCTCTCTTGGTAGTAAATTCAATGAATTACTTCTAGGTCTATTAAGATTGGCTGTTAGAATTTTACTTGTAGGCAATGGTTGGCCTTTTCCAGAACTCGCGAGATTTGCCTTCGAAGAGAGTGGATTTCCCGGTTTACCCAACTATGCGTGGTATCCGTTTTAGTTTTGACTATTGCTTAGTTTGATAGTTTTGATCTATCCCAGGTATTTTATTTCTTCGGTATTCTCCGATAAGCTGACGAGCATTTCTCAATGCGCCATCAGGGGAGGCGCCCAGAGAACTAGCAACTAGCAATAGCATTATCCCACACGGGATAATATAACATATATAATAAATTATAAATTTATATAGTTAGATTGGAAAAGTGGAAATATAATTTATGTATAGATATATGTATAGTTGTATACGCAATGGAAAAAAATATAATGAAATTCAATGCAATACTTTTTATTTGAAATTAAAAATAAAATAACTAGATCATACTTAGTTGTATTTTACGATTATTTTCATTTTTATTTTACCATGTTTACGGTTTTACGTGTACATTTTTAAACAAAGAATAAATAATAAGAAAAATATTTAAATTTTAAATATTTAAATGTTACTGAAAAAAAATAGAACCCTAAGAAAAGATTACTCATTATTTTTATAATTGCTCATATTATAATAAAATTTGTGCACAAGCAGTTATCAATGTCGATAATGTTACGCCCTATTATGACTCCGCGAATCATTGCATCGCATTATACATGTATATACACATGGTGTATGGATCTCTTACGTTGTATTACCAATTTTTACTAACGTAGCACAAATGGTATGTTATAAATATTTTTGTGTAAAATGGTCGAAACAAATGGAAAAGACGATTCCCCTTGCATAACTGAATTTTTATTCCTTACAGTCAAACTAGAACTTTAAATTTCGTTCCTTTAAGTCCATCTCTGTCTTATCATAAGAGAGTTAATTTTGATTAATCCTTTAAGTTTTGTGAATCCTCCCAACCTTACCATTAACATAAACATTTCTACATAAGTAAAAAATAAATTTTTTAAAATTAAGTATTATGTTCTATTTATATTTTTTATTTTATAAATTTTTTCATATATGATGTTACAATATTTATCGGTAAGTCATCAATTTTATAATGTGGATTGTAAAAGTATGTGTGAATGCGTCAGAAGAGGTTAAGTTAAAAAGAAAGATAATCAATGTATATATTTTTTTTTCTTAATTGAGTTTTAATGTATATCCTTCTTTTTCGCAAGATTTTGATAATCGCCTTATGATCAGCACAATATAATTAATACACTTCGTGTCGATAATTTTGATTGTCTCATGTCATGTGATCATTCCATCATGTTAATAATTGAAAAAGCAGGAATATAGCGGCTCATGGTACGGCATGATACATGTCTAATGCTTGATGATTGTGACACGTGCCACTAAGTGTCGCCCGATTTTGATCGCATAAATCACAACTGGAGACTTATATAAGCAGTTTTACGATTTTCTGCAACATTGTGCTCGTATTAACTCACCTAAATAACTAGTTCAAGTGCTAGCACTGCGAGAATGCTGTCAAGTTGCTGAGGAAGTCACACTCTCTCGACTATAACACTGATTTTTTTATGATCGAATAAGTCGACTCTAACTGCAGAAGTCGACTTCTTAGGTATACTGCCGACTTTTATGGTTCTTCGGTTATACCGCCGAATCTCTTGACCACGAGGACGACTCCCCGGCCATAACGCCGACTCTTCAGCTATGATGCCAATTTCTTTGGTTAGCACATTCTTCTTGACCTCAACACCGATTCCTCGGCTTCAACATTGATTACATCGTCAACTCCCTCAATTGCAACTTTTGGCTGAAGAAGCCGCCTTTCAATCACAAGTTGCTGGCTGAAGAAATCATCTCTTCAACTAAGTTCAACGGACCAATGCTGACAAACGAACTCTGTGCCATATTTAGAGACGTGATGTCACACGTGTTTATGCATCTGTGCGTGTTCTCACTTCATCTTCTTATATACATACACACATCCGGTAAACTCTACAAGACAGGTGAAAAGATATGCTCTGAAGCTCATCAATACTTTTGGCATTCGCAATATTGTTTATATATATCTCCACTTATCTTTTTCTTCTCAGTCTCTGTTCCCGTCCACTCCTAGACGTAGGCCTTCTCCATCCTCTTCCATTTCTCTGTCCTGCGTTACCTGCATCCAGCTAATGCCCGCCTTCCTACGAATGTCATTACGCCATTGCAAAGCTGGCCGATCAACGCCCCTCGTGGTTCTTCTAGGACGCCAGCACAGGAAGCGCTTTGCCCTATCTGGTCCTATTGAATCTATCATCCGAGCATCTTAATCATGAGATCGGCCCATCGTCACTTTAATGTCATCACTCTTTGGACTATCCGTAATCCTTGTTTTTGATCTTATGATCTCGTTTCTGCTCTAACTCTCAGACTAATCCCCAGCATCGCCCTCTCCATTGCTCGCTGACATACCTTCAATGAGTTTGCGCTGTGCTTTGAAAGCGTGACTGTCTTCAATCCGTATGTAGACTGATAGGACACACAGTTCATCACCTTGCTTTTCAGATTAATTAGGATTTTAGGATTCTTTAGAAATGTAATTCAGCTTTCCGAAAGCTGCTCAGTTCAATTGAATTTGTCTTTCAATCTCTTCGTGATTTTGTTTGCCTAGTTTGACGATGTGTCCTAGGTACATATTTGTCTACTAGCTCAATTTCGTTTCAATTTACTGCGATCCTAGATTTGCTCGAAGACAGTATTTTCCTTAGATTCACACAAAGACCAATCGATTTGCCTTATTTAGCTCCCGCAGCATTTCTGTAAGATCGCTGCTTAAAAGGATGATATCGTCAGTGAAGTGTAAGTAACTCAGATAGCTCCCATCAATCTCAATTATCGTCCCAGGGAAGTCTGTTGAAGGCATATTTCATCGCCAGAGTAAACAACTTCGAATAGATGGTATCTCTTTGTCTCACTCTTCTGTCCATCTTGATCTTTTCGGTGCTCCAATCATCATTTACTTTTATGTGTAGTGTGGCTTTTTCATATATATATTTCACAAGATTCGAGTATCTGGAATCTATCTTTGTCTGGTTCATCGTCTCCAGCACAATCATATCTCAACAGAATCGAAAGCTTTATGATAGTCCACGAATGCTAGGTATGTAATGGTATGTTGTTCTGTGCACTTCTCGATCACCAAGCGTATTGTTTGGAGGTGGTCGAGTGTGCCGTATTCCCTAAAACCTGGTTGATAGAAGTCGAAATTCTGTGTCAAGCATTTTGTGATTGTTTTCGCGAATAGCTTATAGATGGTGTCTAGTAGGCTGATGGGTCTATAATTGTCTATGACTGCTGGATTCCCTTTTTGAATAAGAGTATTACTTCAGCATTTTCCCAGTTCTTTGGGATTTTCCCTTCCTGTAGACACTTATTGAATAGTTCGCACATCGCCCCCTCAAGCACAGCCCCACCTGCCTTCAGCAATTCGCTCGTTATACTCGCCCGGGCTTTTCCGACCTTTCATTTCTCTCACCGCCGCTGATACCTCTTGGCGCGTTATTTCTGGCATTTCTTTTGATCCTACATTTAATATTTTCTTGTTCCTCGAGCCGTCCAAATGCGCTGGCACTGCGACGAACGTATAGAATTCTTTATAAAACCTATGTATAGTCTCCAGTATCTCGTTTTTGTCGTATTATTTTACTCTTTGACTATTTCTCTCTTCCTTTAGCAAATTTAAAACGAAGCACTTTCAGATTCAGGTTGTCCTCGATGATTTGGTAGATAATTCATGTGTTGTAAAATCTCACATCTCTCCAGAATGTTTTTTTAATTTATTAATGCGCTCATACTAGATTGAATCTCTGCTTGTATTCCTCCTTTCCTCAATCAGGTTTCTCCGCTTATCGGTATAAATTAATTAAAAAGTTATAACGCGAAACATGGGATTTCCTCAGCAAGCAGAATCTTAGTTGCTAGTCTTTTTAATATAAAATAAATTCAATTAATTATATTACCAACTACGTGCCGCTTGGTTTAACAGACTTTCAACGTAGTGGCTGTATAATAATTTGATGATCAATATTATTGATATCGATTAAAATCTCCTTTTATTATCCCCCCCACTAGAAATATATATTACGAAAAATATCACCTCAGCCAGGGATCGAACCTGGATCGATATAAATTATTTGACTTATTATTGTAAATATATTGAGATTTTTATCTATTTAAGAGTTTTAATAAGTCTCTGAATTAGCATACATTTAAATAGCAACCTTTCCAGCACCTAAGTCAAATTTATTCTTTTGATTTTAACATAACTTCCCTATTTTGTTCCAAAATTATACTCTATCTTACTATCAACTATTT
>NW_011933414.1:73541-87049 GCF_000187915.1 Pogonomyrmex barbatus | reverse complement strand
GCATAATATTATTTATAAGATATTAATTCGCACTCTATGGGTGAATTTTTATCATAAATCTTGCGCAAAACTTGCGCCGCATCGCATTTATTGGCGATACAATTTTGGCGTAAAAAGGTTATAAATTGTTTAAATTTTTCATTTATGTTGTGTATATTCTGACATAACCAGATATATGCATGCTCGATGCAATGTTCTAATTCAAATAAAAAGAGTTGGTTGATGGCTTCATGTACAAGCAAGTATCGCGCAATGTCAGTTTTACAATATTTTTTTTATACATTTTAACGAGTTCTATAACCAAATGAATTATTAATAATGAAACCACAGTCGATTGCACAAGTCGTTCGACATTCGCGCGTCTATCAATTAACATCTTCCAAGTTGCATGAGGCAATATTATCTGATTGCTTCGATTATCGCCAAGAATCAATTCTACATGGGACATTGGTCCCATGTTAATTCCAATATCCAGATATTTTTTGTGTGGATGTTAATGCAAATCTTCTCCCAAAAATACGAGCTGTATAACAAGGTGATGAATTTTGAGAAGACGTACTATAAGAAAAAAAAGATTACAGGTAAAAAATAAGTTGTAAAAAAATTGTCTTAAAAAATTTTTTATGGAGAATAAAAAAACTTACTGTTGATTGTATGTTTCATCCTGCCGAATTGGGATGTAATAATTCATCTTTTCATACATTTTTGAAAATTTTGTAGTAATAAGAACTGTTCGTTTTTTTTTTACAGAGCGACTAAATGCGACTAATATATAATGTGTTAGAACTCAACGAATGTTGTAGTAACTTTGTTCGGAGTTCTTTATATATTATATTCCCTATCAATTTCTTTTATTGGATATCAATTTCAATGTTATCTTCAAAATATGTAATTTATTCATCTTTATGTTAATTTTTAGTGTAAGGTAACTAATCAAACTAATCAAATCGCGATATGCTCGCTAAAAGAAGCGCCAATAACGTGTTTAAAAGAAAAAAAAAGACAATGATTCAATTTTTTTTCTAGAAAGAGCCGTGAAAAGATGACTCTTCGTAAAACTCGATGATTGTACGTATTATGATGTATTAAGAGAAGTGTCGATATTTCGGCTACTATTTATTTTGGACAATATTTATAATTTATTTTTTAGATAAAGGGCATGGGAAAAATATTTAAAGTGCCAATAATTCGGCTGCTATAAACAAATTGTGATTCGGAAGGCATATGATGATGTCTCCGGTTTAAATAAAGGGGATGTCTATGCTCCGGTTTAGATAAAGGGATAAGAAAATTGTCAACGATATATAGCTCCTAGGGCGCGCGGAAATAGAAAAAAAATAATTGATCGTGTCGAAAATTTAATAATTGAGGATATTGAAAATATATACCCTGAAAACGCGGGTATAGTGAACGAAATGTTTGGAGAAGAAGAAATGGACATCAATATTGAAAACATTGACATTGATATTGATATTGAAGAAGAGTTTTCCGATGAAGAGCACGCATTGTCTGACGATGATTACCTATGTGATCAGAGTGAGGACCTTACGGATCATGAAGAGAAAATTGTCATACGTTCGAAATTCTTTGCTCTGAATCTCCGTAAAAAAACATTGCATGATACATTTTTATTATTCAACGGATGGTGTATGTGCTCTGATATGTGGATTGGACCTCTGACAAACACTAATATCGCAATATATGCTGTTAGGAAGCATGAAATAAATTCTCTTAGTGTGCTAAACGGCCGATCTTGTTCCAACTGCAGACAGCCTCTATAATACCGTGTAATATGTATCCTTTTTGCACAAAGTGAGAAAAGCAATATTGTGAACGAGTCATCTGCAAGTGCTCTGTGGAAGAGTAATATAAAAAAAAATATGGAACATCTAGAACGAATAGAACGCGAGTTGCTGGAGCAGTGCAGCCAAGTCGCTACTTTAGCGGGCTAGAGTGTTTCGCTGCAACGATGCGACGAGTGCATCGAATACCTCGAGGAACTTAGTCGTGTTAAGCGTTCTCGACTCACCGTCGGAAACAAACAATCTGTGATGGCGAGGATCGCGGGTGCAAAGGTACAATTAAGATGTTTCATGCACGTCGATTAGTACGCGAGCACTAGAGTAGAGACAATGGATCTCTTGGCGAGAGATTTATACTGCGTTCGAAAGCCGTATATTGATTGGTGTAGTGATTAACATGGACTATAGCCGCGACGATTTTTGGAAGACTGGTGGTGTAGTGCTCGAGCGAATGCAAAACGCTATAGAAAGACATGGTAGTGTAAAAGTGAATACCGCATTCAACGGCAAGTTTGTGACGGGCGATAAACGCGCTAATAAAAGTGTCAACTATGAATTCTTTCGAGTGTCAAATGTGGACGAATGATATAAGCAGTATGTCATCGAACCCACGTTGGCATCGCTCGAAAAATTCCAAGTGACAGGGCATGGATAGGCGTTGTCGCGAATTCTCAATCTCACTGTAAATGTAAACAAATATAATTCTATACACGCGAGATATTACATCGAATTACCGCAAAAAATTATGTTGAAGCGGTGATCAACGTACGATCCGGAGACAATGCGTGTTTCGGGTGGTCGGTGCCTTGCGGCCATGTCGCGGCCTTGCATCCGGCTGAAAGGCATAAAGATCGGGAATCGCTGTATCCACATTACACGTCAGTCTTGAATCTCTAAGATATTGAGTTTCCAGTGACATTGGATCAAATAAAAAAATGCAAAATTCAAAACTCCATCTCCATTAACGTTTATGGCATCGAGGAAAAGAAAATTCTCCCGATACGGCTGATAAATAAGAAGATGGAGAAACACGTAAATTTATTGTATATTCAAGATCCGCGCGATGACAACACGGGGCACTTTGCGTACATAAAAAACCTGTCCTCTCTCGTGAACTCGCAAATAAACAGAAAGAAATACAAGAAATTCTTTTGCGATCGGTACGTATACACATTTTAACAAAAAAATTGTATAATTTTTATAATTGTTTATTAAATATTAAAAAAATCATATATTCCTTTTTTGCAGATGTCTACATTATTTCAGTTTATCTGAAAAATTGCAGTCGCATACAATGGATTGCGAACAGATGAACGACTGCTATCCAATTGCCGAGTGAAGACGACAAGTGGCTTACATTTAAGGATCACATGAATAAGGAACGACTTCCATTCATCGTGTACGCGGACTTGGAGTATGTACTACGGCGAATGAAATCAAAGAAGGAAGACGCGTCGTATATCTATCAGCAGCATGAGGTATTTAGCGTCGGATATTACGTACGATACTCATACAATGACGCATTATTGGCGTATCGGTTTCGTCGCGGTGAAAACTGCATTGCGTGATTCGTTCGACAACTCGAAGACTTAGCGCATCGAGTAAAAATTTTGTTATCCGCAAATGGCCCCATGGAAACGTTATCGAGAGAACAGTGGGAGGCTTACCATGGCGCGACGCGTTGTCAATTTGCGTCGGACGACACGCGGGTACGTGATCATTGCCACCTTACTATAGTTTCGCGCATTCAAATTGCAATTTAAATTATAAAGATTCATATTGCATTCCCGTATTTCACAATTTATTCAGTTATGACGCGTACTTTGTCATCACGGAAATAGCTACGTTCGAAGGCAGGATCGACTGCCGATAACAAAAGAAAAATACATTTCATTTACTAAACATTTCATTTACTAAACATGTTAAAGACCGCCGAGATTCGCGAAATTGCATACGACTACGGTTCATCGATTGTACAAATTTTAAAGTATCAGCTTCGATAAATTGGCATCTTTTCTAATGAGGGAAAAATTAAAAATTTTACGTCCCGAATTTTCAACATTATCAAACGAAAATTTTGACTTGTTGACACGTAAAAGTATCTTTCCCTATGAATACATGGATCGCGCGAATTATTCTATAGCTCGTTGATCGGTAACATTGTATCGGAGAACGATTACGCGCACGCTGCGAACGTCTGGCAGCAGTTTTCTATTGAAACCCTAGGCGAATATAGCGATTTGTATTTAAAAACCGATGTCTTGTTATTGGCCAACGTTTTTGAAAATTTCCGCGAAAATTGTATCAAAAGTTAGTCTCGATCCCGCGTATTACTACATTTTGCCAGGTTTCATGTGGGACGCTTGAATTATACACGCGTAAAATTTGAGTTTCTCACCGACATCGATATGGTTATGTTTATCGAGCGCGGTATACGCAGCGGCCTCAATCAATGTTTCGGCAGATATGCGCAGGCCAATAACAAATACATGCGTTCATATGACCCACCAAAACTGTCGTCATATTTGATGTACGACGAATAATGATGTACGATGAATAATCTGTATGGATGGGCAATGTATCAACCGCTGCCTTATGCTGAATTTCGATGGATCGAAGACGTTGCAAATTTTGATGCGAATGCGATCGCTTCGGATTCGCCTACAGGTTATATTCTCGAGATTGATTTCGATCGATATCTGCGTCATCTGTATGACCGATATACTGACCTACTTTTCTGATGCGCGATAAACCACCCGGCACGCGACAGGATAAACTTCTTGCGACGATAAGAAGCGGTACGTCATCCATTACCGCAACCTGCAGCAATGTACGCGCCACGGTCTTCGTATCGCAAAGATACATCGCATACTACAATTTGTTCAATCCACCTGGCTCCGCGATTACATCGAACTTAATATATTTTAGAACGTGCACGATTTTGAAAAAAATTTGTATAAATTGATGAACAACGCAATATTTAAACAATAGAAAACAATAGAAAATGTTCGGAATCACGTGGATGTAAAATTGATAACAAAATGGGATGGACGGTATGGTACAGAGGCAACATATTAGGTACAAAAAAGTTCTGAGCTTTTTTTTGTAAAATTCAATCTTTACTCAAAAACAAACAAAAAAATATTAATCAGCGAAATATTCCCCGTTTGCATTAACCTTTTACCATCTTTCGGGTAGCTTGCAAATTTCTTGACGATAGAAGCTCACCGGCTTCGAAGCGATAAAGTCATCAATGCATTTTCGTATCTCTTCAAATCTCACGAAATGTATATCAGCCAAATGATGCTGCAGCGACCGGAATAGGTAGTAATTGGAAGGCGCCATATCTGGGTTATACGCCGCGTGCGAGAAAAGTTCCCAGCCTAATACAAAGATATGGTCCTGAGTCGCTTTCGCAACATGTGGTCGAGCATGTCATGAAACAAGATCACTTTACGATGTCCTTGGCCAGTAAATGGCCTCTTTTCTTCTGCATCGCTCAAATTGATCAATTGTTGTTAGTAGCGGTCTGCCGTGATTGTTTCACCCGATTGTAACAATTCGTAATACAACACACCTTTCCAATCCCACCAGATACAGAGCAAAACCTTCTTGGCGTGGATATTGGGCTTTGGCGTCGATGTCGAAGGTTGACCAGGGTCAACCCATGATTTTCTACGTTTAGGGTTATCATAAAGAATCCACTTTTCATCGCCTATAATGATTTTGTGCAGAAAATCTTTTTTCCGGAACTTTGAAAGCAAAGTGAGTGCAGTGTCACGCCGACGATTTTTGTTGTCTTCGGAATTCATGCGGAACCCATCTGCCTTCCTTCTGAATCTTTCCCATCGTATGTAAACGTACGGAAATGTTTGCTGCGTAACGCCAAGCTGTTCTGCAAGCTCCTTTTCAGTTTGCGCAGAGTTTATATCCAGCAGTGCTTGCAATTCGTCCGTTTCAATCTTTTGAGGGCGTCCAGCACGCGGTTCATCTTCAAGACTGAAATCTCCTTGGCGAAATTTTTGATACCATCTTTTACATGTAGCATGACTTACAACATTCTCTCCATATGCAGCACAAATCATTGCAGTGGCTTCAGCAGCATTTTTCTTCAGATGAAACGCGAAGTGAATGGAAAATCGAATATACTCTTTTGTTATTGCCATCGTGAACACTACTGATTTTTGAGGTTATGTGCATTAAATGCCAAACCGTATGGCATTTTAGAAGGCCAAATCTCAACGCTTTAAAACCGCAAAAGGGTGGGAAGATATATAAAATTTAAATTGTTATTTCGATTGTATGAAATCTAAAGCTCAGAACTTTTTTATACACCTAATACATACGTACATATGCACATATATACATACTCGTATATGTATGTATGTATGCACGTGTGTACGTGCGTACGTGCGTGCGTGCGTGCGTGCGTGCGTGCATGCGTGCGTGCGCACTTAAAGTCCGAAAAATCTGAAGCTTCCTGGTTGATTGCATATCACCATGAATTGCAATGGAAAGACGGTATGGTCCCATACAGCATGGCGAAACGTCTGATTGCCGGATTTGATATGGAAGAGAATGGTTATGAGGCTCTCATATACGTTAAGGGATATAAAAAAACGAGAATGGTTTGAAAGATATGTTCGATGACGGTACGAGGGATGATGCAATTATCGAAACCTTGGATGTGGATTACAAAGATATTGAATCTTTGAATACTCTAGATAATACTTTAATGATACTTTAAGATGTGGAAAATATTCGAAACA
The DNA here is from genome assembly GCF_000187915.1 of Pogonomyrmex barbatus. The sequence continues at coordinate 80,478 of NW_011933414.1, read as the reverse complement.
TTGTGCATTACAGAATGTATTTAAAAATATTTAACTGGTAGTCGCAACGACAGAAAGAATTGCAATATTTTGAAAAATAAAAATAAAAATAAAAATAAAAATAAAAATACATAAAATATTGTTATGTCCAGACCCCGGAATTATTAGTTAAAGGTCGAAGAGATGGGGTAAGGAAGGACACACCGAATATCCTCTTGCAGGTGGCCGCTCTGGAGCGTGCGAGTCGAACGCACCGTATAGGTCAGCTGATACGGGTCTTGAAAAAGACGCTATGATTCCGATTGCGTGACATACGTCCGTCGGTCTGTTAATTTAGGCGAGAATTTAATCTCTTTTGCCTGGGATAGGACCATATGCGATCCCCGAGAGTGGGAACGAGCGTGACGAGAGGGTTAAATTATTAACGAATAAATTGATTTATCATTAAAATAATCATTTAATTAACTAAAGTAAACGAACAAAGTACAAAAATTAAAACGCAATTACTTAACATAAAGGAGAAATGGTACGCATAGTGATTACTAGGTAGATGATAATAACGGTTAATATCATTTCGAATGGGTGCATGGAATGGAATAAAATTTCATGTAAGTGTAGCACGCGGGTATATACAAAAGTGCGGAGGTCGTCGGGCATGGCAGTTCGGGGTAACTTTACGTTAAAATATTTAAAGCCATGCCCGATTTTTACAATATAAATAAATAAACAAAAAAAAACAATAGAATAATTTAAACGAACAATCATGTAAGTGTTAAAGTGTTAAACCTTAAGCAGGCTCAGAAAGGTAAGTAAGGGGGAGGGGAGCGAAGGGAAACAATTGATATTTAAGTGGTGATGGGTAGATTGTAGGTCGTATTAATCCATTTGACTTACTACTGTGATGATAACAAGAAATGTCGTTGCAGATAGATCGATGAGAGACAAGCTGGGGGTCGGGACCAGCGACCAGTAGTTCTCTGCAGGGTTCCGCAGGGAAGTTGAAAAACAAGGGTGCACAAAAGACACTGCTGCTCAAATTTAATAAAGTGATAATTTAAAGAAGTTGAAGATTTATTTTAATTTAAAATATATTATATATCCCGTCCCAATATTAAAGTTTATTAACTAAATCTGCGGTTACTAAATCTTTGGAGAGAATCGACAACTAAACCAAGAGTTAAAAGCGAATGCAAACGGACGGGCAGGTTCGACACGAATGCCCCAAAAAAAAAAAGATTTAAAATTGCTCGAAAAAAACTAACGGATCAGAGCGCGTGAAAACTATCGGTCAAAGAATAAGTGCAAAGTGCCTTTTCGAAGTGCGTTTCCTCCGGGGAGAATCCTGGTAAAAAGTTGTCGCGGAGTGGAGTTTCGGTTCGGGAATTAAGAATATCTCGTGAGTCTTTAATGAATAGGAATTAGCGAGTCATTAGGGATGTGGGGGAGTTAGCCTATCGTAGTTCAGAATTTTGGAAAAAAGGTCTGATTGGTACGGGGAGAATTTTTAGGGATGATAGTTAGGTAGTGGGTCTGAGCCTTTATCAACATATAGCATTATTTAAATATTTGTGGCTGAATAGGTGGTCGGCGATTTAAATAACCGATGCCACGAAGGCGGCTATTCGAATACGCAGTCTCCCATGAAGGAAAGCAGATACCTACTCGGGCGATTTATGATTTTTCGTCGTCGCCAGTGCACTAAGGGTTTCTTTGCGCTCGGCATATGGCTCAAATCTTATCTTAGCTTAGTTGCAATTCAATCGGGTTTTATAGTTTAGTTTGTTGGCTCGAAAAACGAGCCCTCAACTGAGGTTCACGTGTTCGGTCTGAGGTTCACGTGTTCGGTAGGCTGGCGTCCACGGAGCTAAAGTAAAAATTATCTTAGTTTACAGAATGATATTTTTTTATGCTGTATTGGAGTTCGCCCGTTCGCTCCGAAAAGAGTGAAGAATCGTGACGTCCGCCGGACGTAACAATATTAATATATTCTTTTTTATTTTTTTTCTTCCCTGTAATTAAGATCAATTGTAGTGTATACTGAAAAAATATTCTTTCAAATTAAAATTTTTTTTTTAATAAAATATAAGAACAATATCAACCCACAAAAATTAAGATTAATAATAAATTTTAAAAATTTGTTAAGAATAATATTTCTTATAATATTCTTTAAAATTTCCTTAAAAAAAATTGTATATAACACTCGATATAAAGAGATTTAGGAAAGAATGATTAACTTTTATTATTAATCATAATTATTTTGACTCAGAATTTTTTTTTTTTATTTAAGTATGTATATTGTATAAGATCACACGCAATGGATTTAATTATAAAAATAGAATATTAATAGTAGAGTAATTATAGAGATATAATAAATAGAGTATTTATAATTATATATCGCCTCGCACTTGACTCGGGAATCACCATTGCTTCATCATCAATGCTCCTCCAATTGTAACGAAGCGAATTGTTCCTCAAGTGTCTGTAATATAAGAGAAAAAAAATAAGAAATGTACTTTTTTCACATACATAGAAAATTAATAAAATAAGATGTGGTAAATGAGCAAATGAGAATCAGCGCTATTTACGATGCGCAATTGACATTCTTTCTTATAACTTAAAATACAAAACATACATTTCGACGCAAGTTTGAGTCATCTTCAGTGTATACAAAGACAAAGACAAGATACTGTGTTCATCCGATGTACTTACCGACGTTAAATTCGCTAACTAGAATTTTTTTATGAACGCACAACCATGTCATCCTTAAAGAGACAGGACAGTTTTTAAGGGATTGCCAATTATCAGATAAACACAGTTCACACTAAACCGAATAAAGCACGCGCAGGAGCGCGGCACGGTTCTCACCGAGTAGCTCTACTTTTCTGAATCATGCCGGATTGAAATCCGCTTTAGAGTGGATCGAAATTTAAAACGAAGTCTTTCAGAAACTCCAGAGTAGTTATCAGTTCAGAGCGGGTGCTAGCATCGGTTGAACTGTCAAAGATATTCCTTTTATATCTTTCTTTTTATATCGAACTCGGTTTCGGTTCGGAAAGGATAAAGTCGGAAAAAATCAATTCTGACACGTAAAGGGAAGGGAATGGGAATGCTGGACGGGGAGATTTGGAGACGATTGACAGTTCTCGGTGATACGCTGTGGCTCAGTCGTTTTGATTGTCAGTCACAATCAATTAACTTCCGATCTTGAAAAGCTCCCTTTTTCGCATTTGCGCTCCAGTTACGATTCAAAGAATTAACCGAAAAATGTATATCATTATAATACATTGTCGCGATCATGAACAGTATAAATATGAACGATAATGAACAGTATAAAAAATAGACTAGCGTACTTTATATTAAAACGGTTACGCGGCTCGTTTTCACGGTTCGCGGGATAACATCCAATCGGGTTGCCAGGAAGAGAGAAAGTTTTGGTAGATAAAACATAGAAGATTTGATGTGAATTATTTATTACTGACTAGGCTTTTACAATCTTATTTCATTTGATATTTACAATATATACAAGAATTTCGGGCGTTATTCGCCAAAAGTATACGCGAGTTCCGGGAATCGCACAACAACTTAAGGGGATCCTAAAATCGATCCTTTTTTATCAACCAAATCGATTAATTTTCAGCACGCTATATTCCTAATTGCATTTACAGATTTAAGAATCTTTTTCCACAATTAAAATATATGCACGAATGTAACTCATACCGGTCGATGTTATACCGAGAATGAAAAAGATTTAAGAAATTTCGATCTTTTTTATTCTTAATCTAATATGGAGTCAAGAGCTGTCAACGTGTGCGAATATTTGCTTCATATAAAAATTTGGCAACCTACTTGTATAAAATGAGACCAGTATGAGATGCAAATTACATGCAGGAACAATATAGAGTTTTTATAATTAGGCTTGAAAAAGTGATATAAAAGATTAGCGTGCCTGAAAATTTGTGTGCATCATGATATTGGTAGAGCAGACAATAACGGAAAATTATTTGTCCGGGGATTCTTAAATCTATCAGTGCAATTAGAAAGGATTCTTAAATCTGTAAATGCAATTAGAAAAATCGCTTTGTCGCGTTGATTCTCAGCTGTCATGTCGCGTCAAAGTCTTTTCGGGACGGATTTTCGGTCCGAAATAGAAATAGAAATAGAATTTAGATTTTGCTGCGATTCGGAGACAAGAAGCTCCCTGCTCTGTCACCAATAGCGATGGATTTTGCACGCAAGGGTCTGTTTCGGGGGCCAAGCTAAGAAGCCTTAGCTCGAGAGAAAGCTTCGGAGATAGGAGCGATCCGCCAGGAGCTCCTAGCTTTCTAGGTAGTATCCTAAGATCGCTTACAGATATCAGGACAGGTATTCACCGAGATCAGCACTGGATTGATTACTGTCTCGCCGGGAATAAGCGAAAACCATTCGTTGGAGTCAGCTAATATGCCCGAGTCGGTCGTAAATCTGGACGGATCGAGAACAGGTCGGCCGAACTTGGGTCCTGGAGTTGACTCCGCGATGATTTTGCCGAATGATCCGCGAATTTCGCCAAACGGCGATTCTGTGAATCCGTTCGGCAGTGCGATCGGTAACGGGACCAGTGGCAGTGACCTAATGCGCGGATTATTATGATAAATGCGCGCTGTTCTCGTAAATTCTGGAGTCTGGTCAATGCGAATTTGTTCGATAGTGGAATCGCGGAGGATCGCCGTGTCGATATCTCGACGGATGGTCGATCGGGTAATAAGAAGTTATAATTTACGCCATTTTAATTATGGAGGGGGAAGTCATTTGAGCTTATCGTTATTATATATATATATATATATATATATATATATATATACAGCCCAAAATTTTATTGTCTATATATAGTCTATATATAGTTATTGTGCATATATATAAAAAATAAAAAAAAATTTCTTTTATCAAATGTTCATGGCGTGCGATCCATTTGTGTTTCCAATGTTTTTATTTCAATTTTAATCCACAACATTGTGTTGCAATGCCCGAATTTTATAATAAATAAAAAAAAATAAATAAACATTAATATATGTATAAAAATTGTCATTATTTTTTAATACATATAATAATAATGTATATTATTAGTAATTTTATTATAAATAATAACAAGAATTAATTTTGTCAACAAAGAATAGCCATTATTAAAAAAAAACTTGTTATTGCGTGGTCTCGAACTCTCCTTGCCACAAAAGAAAAAGATTACACGCGCGAGCCTTAGACTGTGCAGTCATGGCGCTTCACGCTTTGTTTGAGCTATTCATAATACTTCATAATACCGTACAACTAGCCGAATACCTAACTTTGTATGTAAATTTTTCCGAAATTAAGGTCCATGCACTCAAATTCTTTTACACTTTTTATACTTTCGATCTTCCCTTTCGAATGAATTATAGCTCGTTCAATTTTGTATTTCACAATTCTTGCTATCTCCTTGTGAGTCAAAAAGTCTTATACTATTATGCAATTTTTGCAATAGTTAACGAGTTTTTAATTTATGAAAGTGGTCAAATTGCAAGCGCGCAGGACCGCTCAATGAGACATGCGTTCGCCGTCGCTAGGCACGCGTGGAGTTATTGATTACAAGCGGCATTGGCTACACTTCCATCTACGTACGTTATGTGCGCCTAGCGTGCTCCACGCATGCCTAGCGATGGCGAATGCGTGTCTTACTGGGCAATACTATCTCACCGCGCGCTTGCAATTTAACTATTTTCGATGTTATCAGCGGTGGTCGATGTCAGTGTTTTTGTAAAAATGGAAAAAATTGAATATCGTGTTGTGATTAAATTCTTACATTTGAAAGACAATACGCCTGCGCAAATTAAAATCGAATTGGATGCTTACGGGGACTCTGCCCCATCATTTGCCACCGTAAAAAGATGGACAGCTGAATTTAAACGTGGTCGTACCAGTTTGGCTGATGATGAGCGTTCGGAACGGCTAAAAACTGCGACCGCTGATAACATCGAAAATGTTCACCAAATGGTACTGGACGACCGTCGAATCAAGGTTAGAGAGATAGCAGAGGCTATGGGCTTATCGAAAGAACACGTTTGTCATATCTTGACTGAAGAATTGGATATGCGCAAGCTATCCGCGCGTTGGGTGCCGCGCTTACTCACTTTGGACCAAAAACGCATTCGAATGAACATTTCCAAGGCCCTGTTGGAGCGATTCAAGCGAAATGAGTCAGATTTTTTGCGTCGATTCATAACTGTAGATGAAACTTGGATCCACCACTACACTCCAGAGACAAAAGAATAGTCAAAACAGTAGACTGCAAAGGATGAACCTCCGAAAAAGGTGAAGACAGTTCCATCAGCTGGGAAGATAATGGCGACTGTTTTTTGGGATAGTCACGGAATTGTGTGTATCGACTATCTTGAAAAAGGTAAAACGGGAGCATATTACGCATCACTACTTGATAAGCTGAAGGCAGAAATTGTCAAAAAACGGCCGCATTTGAAGAAGAAGAAAGTGCTGTTCCATCAAAACAACGCACACTGCTCACACTGTTGTACCCCGGATGGGCTACAACGTTAATTTTTAGAGATAGTCGGGTTCGTTAAGCCTAAGGAGTTGGGACTCCGAGCAGGATCAAACGAATGGAAGGAAATCTTGAAATCACTAACACACTTTCTTTAGGATACTTGATTTATTTAACAACTGCACAATTTCTTAGATTTAATTATTGCTTTTATTATTTCTTTCACACACGGTTACACGTCGGCGGGCGCGTATCGCATTACTCTGGCGGCCGTCGACCGAGTATGTCACCTGAGACGATGATAGTACGGCTCGCGTGAACTTCGCTGTGCTCGTGTAATATCTTGCGCGATAATTATAATGACGATTCCGAACGACACGTAATGTTTGATTGATTCCCGACTCTGACTATTCCGCCTTGTATAGCTGGTTATATAGTCTGATCGATGCCGGT
>NW_011933414.1:4258-19379 GCF_000187915.1 Pogonomyrmex barbatus | reverse complement strand
TCCGCTGATTGCCTACAATCTCGGCCATCCTGATCGTCCTGGTCACTTTTTCTAAGTAAAATTCACTAACAAATAATTAACTTGTTAGTCAAATAGTTAAATCCGACTATGCGCCACCATCAGCCTATTATATTTTATATACACGTTCATACAGTATACAGATATTACAAAAATAATCACAATCCTTCGTCATCAATATATTTTGCTTTATCATTCGCATTTCATAATTTCATGCGGTCAGCTAACCGTTCCAGGAATCTGCGATACCTGAAATCCCTCGATATCTTTAATAATATATATCTGTCATTCCTTAATATTTTATATAATAACATAGGGACCTTTAAATTTTGGTATCAATTTCTTATTCACATTAAGAGTAATGTCGATGTTTCTAATTAGTACATAATCTCCTACTTCATATTTAGTTTAGCGCGTTTATGTCTCTTATCATATAAGGACTTGTTTTGACAATTAGTAATATTATTTGTTTTTGACAATTAGTAATATTATTTGACGCATTATCTCGTAGTTTCTCTAAGTTTCTATAATCGTCGGAGTACTAATCGATCACAAAGCATCATTAGCCTGACCCCGCTGCTCAATGTCAAATAATAAGCGCCTTGAGCTCTCACCAGTGGATCGGCATGTGGTATTATTTAGCACTAAATTCTGCTAGATTTATTACTTTCCATTTTGAAGGGCCTTCTGTTAATTTCGAAAGCATTGGCATAAGTCTATTAATTCTTTCCACTTGCCCGTTGGCAAGGAATATCAACGGCAATTAATATCGATTGTATCAATTCCGTTTTAAAAAAATCTTGAAAATAATGAGACATGAAACTCGTATCCCTGTCGCTTATTACTCGATGCGACTTACTATAATATTGAAAGTAATTTTTTAAGTGTCTAATGGCTTCATCGAATGTATTTTTGCAAGGATACAATCTGACAAATTTAATAAACGCATCTACTATTACGAACACATATTTAAACCCTTGGCTAGTTTCTTCTAACGGTCCATATGATCGATGTGAATCGCTTGAAACGATAATCTTCCTTTCGGTATGCTATGTAAATAACCCTCAGGCTTCCACTAACGAGGCTTTCCACTAACGGGCGAAAATTCAGCACACTTTAAACAATTGGCAATATATATTTTAACTTTCTGTCGCATTTGAGGAAACCAATATATCTTTGAGATTCTATCGATCACTTTATCAAGAGCAAAATGACTCAAATTGTCATGACGTGCGAATAACATTATTCTCCATGATGGCGGATACGTAAAATAGTAACTTCTTATTCTTATATTTACAGTGAACCAATCCATCGCGCAACTCATAAAACTTATCCTCTTGTTGCTCTAGTTTGGTTCGATTCTTCTTTATTTCATTATCCGCGTCTTATTTAATAGCAAGTATTCGCTTAAAAGTATTTGCTTCAATTACCATTACATCATGACATCGAGTCAAAGCATCGACATGACTCATTCGCTTACCGGCGCGATGTTCTATTTGATAATTATATTGCTGCAAGAACATAGCCCATCGAGAAATATGCGGGTTTATAGTTTGCTTATTCAATGTCAGACGAAAACTGTCGCAATTGATGATAATCTTGAACGGAATGCCGAACAAATAGATATAGAATTTTTTAATAGCATAAACCGCGGCCAGACATTCCAGTTCGAAACTGTGATATCGCTTTCAACGGAGTTGTTCTCTGACTAAAATAAAGAAAAAAACGGGTCTCCAAATTTCATTGCTTGTTTTTGCATCAATATTGCAGAATCCGTTAGCACTAACGTCACAGTGCAACTCAGTATCTAATTTCAGAGAATATATATATCGCCAATATCGGTTGTTTAATTAACGCCTACTTTAACGACTCAACTAATTCATATTCAGCTCGATCAAACTCATACCGATCCCTCTTTTTATCAAGTCATATAAGGGTTTAGTCAAATTCGGTAATAAAATTCGATATAAAACGTCTAAAATAACTTACTAGCAGACAAATTAGTGCTGCTCCGTCACATTACGTGGAATCGGGTAATTAACGACTGCCATTAGCTGTTCCCGGATGTACTTTTCTTGTCAATCAAATAGTCCAAATAAGTGATTTCAGAACGCAAGAAATAACATTTGTCATATTGGAATTCTAACCAATGTTTTCGAGCCAAATGAAATACTTCTCGTAATATTCGTAAATGTCCTTCCATCGTCTTAATCGCAATTAATATGTCGTCGATATAAAGCAAAATTTGCCCCGTTCTAATTAAGGTTCAAAAACCTTATATATAAATCGTTGAAACAGCGCATTTGCGAGTCTAAACGATATTTGTAGGTACTCATACTGCCCCAAGAGCGTTACGAACGACGTATATTCGACGTATATTCTATCTTGAATATACGTCGTTCGTAACGCCCTTGGGGCAATATGAGTACCTACGAATATCATTTCCGCCATTTTTACATGGTGAAATCCATGTTTTAAATCTAGACTACTGAAAATCTTACGATTTCTCAGACGATCTAAATGATCGTTAATCAATGGAGTAAGAAAGTTGTCTTTAATAGGAAAGTTGTCTTTAATTTTATTTAATTCGCGATAATCCACGCAAAGTCGCAAATTACCGTCTTTTTTGTTGATCAATATGATTGGACTCGCATATAGCGAGGTGCTCGGGCTAATCACTTTCTTCTCTAATAAGTTCAGGATCAATTTTTCTTTTTCGACAAAAGCTAACCGCCTAGGGCGATAACTAATCGACACGTCATATTTTAAAGTAATTACCATTTCAAAATCGTGTACAGCGGCGTCAACACCCTTCGCCAAATATACGTCCGTATGAATTCTTCTGAGCTCCTCCGCGATACAATAATCTACTTTCGAATCGATATTTAAAAGATGAAATGATTCGGGATTCTCCATGCAACCGATCGACAACAATGGATCGTGCTGATACGGCATCATTCGTGTCTTCGATGGCAACACAAGTATCGGTCTTTTCTATTTCTACGCCGTTGTCGAGTACAACTCTAAAGCACGATAACATAATGAAATCACGTCCGAGTAACGCATCACACGAGATCGTTTTGGTACTACAAAGAAATTAATCTCAGCTTCTATGCCGTCAACCGTTACATATTTTTTAAACGTACCTAAAATAGTTATTCTAGATTAATTCACGCCATAAAAATTATAATCCTGCTTTACAGATCGTATACCGATCGGAACACAACTAATTTTAATACTTATCGGGGATCCGGAATTATCGCGCTAATAACATGTTCCCGATTATCACCACTCATTATTAACCGAATATTTTATGGTCACTATGTATGGGGGAGCAAATTGTGAGGATCCATGAACCGCATTAATCGTTACACTCGTTTCGGGCCGCACTTTCCGCTGACAATCCCGCAACTGATGCATCGTACTGCCACACTGGAAACATGCCCCTCGTCTCGGTTTTCGGCAGTTAGTCGCGATGTGACCACTTAAATTGCAATTGAACAACGCAACCCGTCACGAGCAATCGTAGGTGATCCCTCACGCAATGATTTTCTGTCTCTCACCGATATCTTCTCTTCTGTTTCTGTTTGGGTTCGCGTTTTTGATGACAAAGTTATATCGCCAAATGCCTCAAGCAAATCGTCCGCAGTCTCAAAACGTTGCATTCTAGCTTGACTCCGCAATTGCGCATCAGGTACACCATCAATAAAAAAATCGACAAACTCGTCGCCTTCGATTGGGACTTGTCAAGCCAAGATTATCTTCTCGTGATATATAATAATCGTCGAAAGTTTCATTACCCTTCCACGTTCTCTTTTCAAAGTCTCTTCGTAATTCTAATCTGCTAGATCGAATATCCGCTTCATCTGATCAAGAAGTTTCGTTGTGCTTATTTTAAGATGTTCTGCTTTAGAATGAAATCAATTCAACATTTTCCCTCTTAACTTTAAGCTAATCAGAATTTTAGTTTCCTTGTTCAACTGATACATTCTGCGAAGCAATGACATCTGCTGTTGCCATTTCAAAAAAGTACTGCTACTACCGTCATATTCGCCTAAAAGAGCACCAATCTTGTCGATGTTCTTAATCGGCTTGCCATAGTCATTCGCTTGCTCTGTTTCTCTAAGCTCGTTCCCTTCTAGCTACCTGCAATTCTCTCTGTAGGAGATCACGCCCTCGACGCAACAATTCCATCTCCCTAGCCGCCCACTTCGGCACATTTCCAGGTATCAGCCCACTATTACCAGCTGATTGTATACCTTCATCTTCCTCGTCAGTCTGTCCTGCATACTTATATTCTCTTCTCCTCTCGCTCTCTGAAGTTGTCTATTCGTTCGCTAGTAGGATCGTGTTCGTTCAATCGATTTATCAGTTCCGCTTTGACATCCATGGTCGGCAATTTCTACGATCGAAGTATTTCTTTCAGCTCAACGACCGACAACTCATTTAATTCTCTCACCATCAATGTCCCAGCAATACTGCACGATTTCAATATACACGGGGTCACATCAACCATCGTCGTTTGCTACCAAACGTTCGCTACCTCGTACAAATATTTTACTAAATTGTCCTGCTCTAGAACAGTAAACAGTTCAATAATCGGGATATCGAATTTACTTATTAATAATATCAATCACGGCGCAAGAATTTTTCGAATCCCACTTCTGAAAAGTCTGTAGGATTTTCGAGAGAAGAGCAAGGATTATCGCTAATACTGTTCGATGTATTTCAAAGAATGCTTCTAAGTAGGCAAACAAATGAGACTCCAAACCGCAGGGGTGAGAGAGGATGAGAGGGGATCCTAGAATCCCCGGAGGTGCGCGCCTGTGGGGGTAGAGGTAGATCTCCCTGGCGGTCGTCACAATAATTTTTTTTCCCTCGATCGGTAAGGATTTCCCCCTAGTGATCGGGGGCCTGGTACTCGGGGATGGTTTTTTTTCGCTGGCACGTTATTCGCTGGCGCGTTATTCGCTGGCGCGTTATCTCGTTGGCGCAATCAGCGTCGCCTATGGGATCTGACGGGAGGATGTCCTATTTTTCTCGTCGGGAGAATGCCGCGGTTAGGCGCGCATCCTATCTCTCGGCGTCGTCTACGAGGCTTAGCGCGTCCCGTAACGAGAGGATGTCACGCGCCCTTCGGGAGGATGCTGTGGTCTTCGACGTTGCTTTAGGGTATATATATTTGACGAAAGATATCGACGACGTATCGTTAGTCTTCGAGATGGAGAGTCAGCCTAAAGTTCCAGAGAGTCAATTGAAGGATCCGGAAATAATAACGCTCTTAGACGAACCGTTCGAGTTCTCGAGAGAGATGGAACGCGAGGTCGTGGAACAGAAGAAACGAGCGATGACGATGGAACGGAAGAAACGTCCGACAATCGAGCTGGAAGAGGAGGAGGACGATGGATCAGTGGAATAGTGTCGATGGCGATGTGATCAATTCGCTCGAGTTGATACGCGCGATATGGACATCTACGTATTCGGCGATTTCGTGCAATTCGCGGCTGATGATGGCGTTTCTGTCTAGACATCTGGCGCATCGAGGAACGGAGTCAATCGCGCGAATATGCGAGACCGAGCGTATGAGGAACGCTATACGTATCGTCACCGGCGATAGAATCAGAAAGGTTCATTGAACCCGTTCTGTTTGGGTGAGATCATGATTCGCTTCGTCGAGAGTTTCGCGATGCCGGACGAATGCGCTTCGTTTACGGAGATCGAGATAGCGAAGAAGGCTTCCTCGAAGTGGATACGAGAATACGAGGAATATCTGGCGCGTCTGAATATGATGAAGAGGAACCTCGATGACGAGATTTATGGTGGCGGTCTCGACGCGTTGTTCGCGTCATTGTCAGGAGACAAGGAGGAGACTGACCGATTCGTTCAGTACGTGACGAAGTTGGAGAGTGGATGATAGTTCGAGGCGAGATCTCCAGGCGAGAAGGGGATCGATTGCGAGTTGGTTCGACTGTACGTGTACAACGTCAAGGATATAGTCAAAAAGAAGAAACGCAACTGGTAGAAATACACGAAATTAAGAATTCAATTTTTGAACTCCGCATCGGAAGAAGGAATTGATGCGACAGTTGATAAATTGGGCCGCCGACGATCTGAGGAGAGTGCTCGGAGTGCACGAAGAAACGAGAAGCGTCGAGTGCGACAGCGAGTAGGGATGTCGCGCAAGAGATCTATGTACGCACGATGTATGAATTGTTATGACACGATACAAAAAGCTTGTGCGAATTATCGTGAAAAGTCATATAAGATTGTAAAAGAGTATGCGAGTTTGCACAAGTATATGTATAAGTATATTTATAAGTATATGTATAAGTATATGTATAAATATATGTATAAGTATATGTATATGTATATGTATAAGAATACGTATAAGTATATGTATAAGTATATTGCGTAATAAAAATGAGTATATGTATGAAATATGCTAAAATAAAAAAAAATGTGAATCGGCATTAATACGCATCGTTGTTACAGCGAATCTAACCGCGAGAGGCGGAGTTTGCTTTCCCTTTCCCTTGCTCGTTTATATATTTCGGAAACGAGAGGCAGTTCGCCGAAAGTTTTCAATTACCAAGAGTGATGTTATCGGGAATGTATGAGTAGCGAGAGATAAAGTCGCGCGCGAGGAAAAAACATTCTAGGAGGGATGATAACAGGAGGGATTCTATTAGGAATGTAAAAAAGAGTGACTCTCAACGAAAAAAAGATTTAGATGATTTCAATTTCGCGATACGTCTCTTCCGCGTGGCTACCGGAAGTTCGACCGCAACGATGATATTGGACTTGTCTATCGTTTATTTCATTGTTTTTTTTTTATTTTTTTCTATTCCATCGTTTTTTTTTTGTTTTATCGTTCTATTATCTTTGCGTTCTATTATCTTTGTTCGTAGCGGTATTACGTCGATTCGGGGGAGCGAGATTGTCGTTTGTCGGGAATTGCGTGTCTTTTTAATCGCGCGACGAAAGATCTCATCTTTTTGCATCTCGTATTTCGTTGATTTCCGCGATTTCGTCGATTCAGAAAGTTTTCCTTATTCCGTTCGTCACCCGCGAGATGTCTGTCGAGAAACGAAAGGTAGATCAGGGGTTCGCCGGAAGTTTTCAATTAGCGATATCGAAAATGACGTTATTGGGAATAAGGTGCGAGTACGCTGCTCGTTACGCGTGACTTATCGGAAGTTCAATCGCATCTACGATAGTTTATTATACATTTTATGCATTTCTTGTAACATGTTTAGAAAAATAGTTGTTAGTATTTCTTTAACGTGTTTAGAAAACAATTGTTAAACGCGATGAGTAACGAGGAGATCAAACGTGTTTCTCTACAGTATCCGTTGAACGGGGTAATTATCGAATTATCGAATTATTTTTTTATTCCAATGATTAGATTTAAAAAAACACGTTTTTAACACGTTTTTTCATTTTTTAGTGGATAATTGTAGCAAATTATGTACGAAATATGAAAATTGACACTTCTATGGAACGCCATTTTACTATTTATTAATAATACAATAATCTTAGAAAAAGAAATAATGATTATATTTTAAGAAAACTTTTTTGGAGTCTCTCTCCTACTCTTTTCTATTTAATATTATTTTTATATAATTTCATAAATTACAACATTTATTTAAAAGAAGATATTCAATTTAATACATTTTATATAGTACTACTAAAAATGGTTTAATAAATTTTGCTTTAAAAGTAAATTTAAAGACTTTTTTTGCAATACCAACTATAATAATGTATTTAATCAATATTTCTTTCAAAATACAAAATATTTTGAATAATTGCATTAATTTAAATCGCTCTCATTAAAAAATTATTTTTTTTGTAAAACAGAGTATATTAATCAGAGAATAAAAGTTCATTATTTTTCATAGTTACCATTTTATTGTAAAAATATGTTTTATTAAATATTTAGTATTTTTTTAAACTAATGTTGTATTGTACTTACTGATTTTATGCAATTGTCATCGATTTGAATAAATTTGTATTTTATGCAATAGTCGTTGCTTTGCTTAAATTGTGATAAACCTGTGTCGCAATAAATAAATTCTCTAGTCATATATTAAATTATTAACATATAAATTATTAACTAAATTGGTTGCTATTAGCAGGAGGCGAAACTTTCATTGGGTGCTTTCTAACAACATACACAGGCAACCATGTAACACACTACTGGTGCTTTCCATCTATGACACAGAGAGACACAGAACGACACTGCGAAACACAGCTCGATCCTAAGTTTGGCCGTGTCGGACGTCAATAGCGCCAATATATCGAGCAAAATTATTTTTTTAAAGTGTGGTACTAATATACATTACATATACCGGTCATTATTGTCATTTTGGATGCGTTCCGTTTCTTGCATGATGCGCATAATGCGTCATTTATTCTTGTTTAATGTATAGTGATAAGGATAAATGATACATCATGCGCATCATGCGAGAAACGCATCCTTTATTTGTAAAAAAATGTCTTTGTCGCGTTCGAATAACGTAGTACCGAATCCGGAATTCTTAGATAATCAATATTCAGTTTTTTTTTATTTAAAGAACTATATAAGCTTAAAAACATTACGTATTTGTTAATGATTTTTCCATTATTAGTACATATTCTATTGGATTAAGTTTTATTACAGATATGTTCTTTTGTCGGTATTGTAAAGAAATTATTTCTATATAGATGATGTTAAGCATCATGCTTGTTTCAAAGGAAAAGAAGTTTTCCTTGAAGGAGAAAAGGAATTATACTCACCTGAAATGAATGAGATTCCATGTAATGTCAAATCGAAAAGATTATAGTTATTTTACAAATATAAAATAAAGCGCTTTGTAGCCAGCAATAAAATAATCAATACATATAATTTACTTAAATTTATTTTAGTAGTTGTATCAATAATTCTTCAAAAAATGCACTGGCATTAATGAATGATAACGAAAAAAATGCGCTCATGTTTAGCGTATCTTTTTCGTTATCATTCATTATGATTTGTACAATAAAATTATTGATGCTTTTGGAATAGATGACTTAAACATTGCAGTTGTTGCTTATGATGAAGAAAACAATTCCAATTTAACTGTTCAATTCAGAACTCAGTGAAGTAAATTAAATAAATTAAATAAATTAGTTATAGTTAATATATTAGATAATATTTCTTTAGATTATAAGTCAAAGTATTTGCAAATAGTATCATATTTAAGTACCTTAAATGAAATAAATTTAAAAAAAAAGATATTTTATTAAGTATCTATCTTCTTCTTTCCAACTAGTTTTATAATAATATAAAATTAAATCTTTTTCTTTATTAAAAATGTAATTATAATATAAACTTAAAATCTATGTGTACTAAGAAATAATGGTTATTAAACATAATATTTAAAATGTTTATATAAAGTATTATTATATAAGTATTAAAATATAATCTTAAGAACTGTATTAATTAAATAACTGTAAGTAGTGATACTAGGCCGGTTCTAACCCAGGAGCGGGGTGCGGGTGTGCGGGGTAACTCGGGGACGCGGGGGTAAAGGAGAGGAGGTAACTGGTAGACACGGGGAAGGGGGAATGCTTTGTCGATGATCCTTTGGAATGTACTTTTGAGAGGGAAGGGAGGAAGGGGTCTTTTTTGTCTAGAAAGAGCTGCTAGAAAAGATATTTTTTTGTAGAAATTGACATAGGAAAAAAAACGCTGTTATTCCGGCTGCAATAAATGTACGTATCGCAACATGTTCATTTCGAACAATCTCGAAAAATCCGTTATTCAATGAAAATAATGTATTAGTCGGTAAATGGACACTTTTCCTTAATTTTTTTCTTGTTTTTTTTTAGTAATAAATACTGAATGTGCTCATTTCTATTTGATCAAGTTCTCACGTAGGAAACAATAAATTTTGATGGCGACAGAAAATGGGAAACTACAAAAAAAGTGAATTATAGAAAAATGAAATGAATTCAATAAAAAAAGATATTACCCTTTTTTATTGATGTTTTTATTGATTATACCAATAAATAATATCTTATTATAACTGAAATATTATTTTATTTTATTTTAAGATGGGAAATAGGGAAATTTGTTTTGATTAAAATCATATTTTTAAACGTGAAACGCGACGTGTTTTTATTCACATTTTTGTTATATCGTCTTTTTTTCATACATACTAAAAACTAAAACTAACAATTCGCAATCGACGAGTTGATGCCTATCGAAGATATCGCTATCGCGTATGGTATCTCCTCGGGATTTGTTATAATAGACGCAATGTTGGAGAATCGCGTATACTTTTCATCGATCGTTTCAACGAGTCTGTCTAGTTGAGTGAACGTTATATCAATACATTCAGCGAGATTAAACATACGGCGTAGCATCGATTCGATCATCATAATGCGTACGTTTGAAGATTCAAGACGTACGAGTGTAACGTTGTTCATCATACAAACTCGGACTGTTAACGGTCCGACGCTTATAAAATTGTCTTTGTAATTGTTTCGTAGCAATTTGTAGATATTCCATTGCTGCTCATGGAGTCCTTTCCATGTTTCGAGAGACAATATCAGCTCTTGTCCTCGATGATCTCCTAGGGCGATCTCTACGTAGCTCGGTGGACCAACATTAATTCCAATTTCCAGAAACTTGAAGCCCGTAGCCGTCAGGTTGTAACGTCTGCTCATCAAGCGCACCGCGCGAGGCTCCATCGAATGCTGTGTAACAGCAATTAAGTACATAATATGCGTAATGTTAGACAAAAAGAAAAAAGAAATAGTACGAAATTACGACGTTACGTTCCTTCTTCGTTTCACCATCGTACAGTGCACTGCTTCCTTTGGCGGAGTACATTGTGTGTGGTTCGTTTGTACAAACGAATGACGGAGGACTGATCGCACCCGCGTAAATTTTGACACGTCAGAGCGTGTTAAATCCCCCCTTCCTCTCATTTGAAAGATGGAGTGGACAAAAAATCCAATGACCTCGCTGAACGACAATACTCTATTATGATAGTATTTCGTGAATAGGCATGTTAGTGGCCAAGAAAAAGAAAAAGAATCGTACAATTGCAAATCGAGAACGAGTTTACTGTTATAGTGTTTTATTATAAATTGTTATAAACTGTTTTATTATAAACTATTATAAATTAAAAGAAAAAAAGATTGCGTCATTATCAATTAATTATAAAATTTTTATTTCAAGAAAAAACCTAATCAGCTATAAAAAATATGTAAAGAGAAAAAAAGAAAAATGTGAATAAAAAGTTCACGCTTCAATCATAACGCAATTTCTTTATCATCGATCGAACGTTACATTGAAAAAAAAAATGTATAGGATCGTTGGAATATTAAGTAATCATCGATGTATATGAATAGCGGGGAAAAGAAATAAAAGAAAATATATTATATGTTATATATGTTTATTTAAGATTATCTGCCCACCAATTAAACAATTTAAATACATTTTGTAACGCGCAATTGGTATAATGATATCCACATCGTATAGAATTATCAGCATTTAGATTATTTAAAGAATCTATGTCTTCGTAATCCGCATCCAGGGTCTCGATGTACATGCGCTCTCGCTCATCGTCCAAAAGCAAATTCCGCAACCATTTTCGTTTTTCGTGTCCCTTGACATATATGACAGCATCATCGCCGTCATCGTCGTCGTTATCTTCTTTCGTACCATGCACAGCTTTCGTAATCAAACTTTTAGCTTCGCTGTACGGAATCGTTCCGTCGTTCCATTGCAGTCTATGATGATGACGTATCACCCAGCGTGCGCGAGATTTGTCGGCACTTGCCAGGAAATGCCACGGTATAGGGCTTGCGAAAATGTAATGAGAAAGAACGGTCCGTTCTTTGAGAGCAGCAAACTCTTTTACGACAAACTGTCCTTCAACGAGGAAACCTTGCAGGTCTACGAACGTTGGCACAGACATGACTGTCGAGAAGAAGACTGCGATCGATTTCGATGTATAGATTTTATTGTCTCTCACATACCAGCGATGCTCTTAAGTGATCTTGCGTACAACATTAGTCAACGGGTTGTACTGAACCACGCGATCGTGTATAATGAGACAGTACGCGGTGGTATTCATCGGTACGTTCTCCTTAGTCTCAAATTCCAATCTCACATCCACGGTTGCGCTCTTGACTGATTCGTTTTGTCGAGAACAATCGATGATTACGAATGGACCGTAACGTAGAAAAGACGTGAGGGTAAGACTTGGCTCGAGATACTCGTATCCGTAGTAATTTTTGCAGAAACGCGCGTATGTTTCGTACAACATAGACCATCTGTTTTTTTTCGAAATCCAGATTCATATCATCGTACGGATAACATTCTGAGTTCAGATAGAGTTTCACGTTGGTCAAGTTGCAGTCGTCGAATCGGCTCGTGTCCTCGGCCATGATGTTCTTTCGGCCTGTTTGCAAAGCGAAGATGACATATCGCGGCTTCTCCAGCTGAGTAGCGGTCTTGAGGGCCCACGAATGCTTGGTTGTACGCTGTAACAGCGGAAATTCGTACAGATCCCACGAGCGAAAAGCCATGCTCAAGTATCGTCCGCTTTCCAAAGTGCGCAGCATCGATAGTTTTGTTATCTCGTTCAATAACACGTGCGGCATTCGCCATTGTATCTTGAATAAGTCGATCACGGGATCCAATGCCGAATTTCCCATCAGGCAATTGTTGTCGTTGCGCGATCGTATTAAGATCAACTCGTGACGAGCGTTGATTACCACGCGTCTGTAATCCTCGCAGAATCCCAACAGTAGAGAGGTACGCAAAAGTTAAAATATCCATCCGCGTTGGTACGCGCATCCCAGCCAGAATTTCTCAGAATCACGCTTCTCTCGGATGACGTCGTTACGTAGTATTTGAGCGCGCTAGTTATGCCCACGTTTCTGTTACGATCAATCTCCACGCCATCGAGTTCGTATCGAATCTCATCGAACATGAACGCCACAAAATTATTTCCCAACATCACATCAGATCCGTCGACAACATTTTTCTTCGTTAATTTTCCCTCGATATATAGAAAGCTTTCGTACGGCAATGTGTACAGATCCTGTTGCTGTATGGGTATTCTTATCTCATCACTGTATCCAAACGTTGTATTGGCGAACGGTTATACGTATGAGTTTCAATCTTGAAGATGCGATCATCGAAGATTGGCTCGTCTTCGATGTTTAGGATGTCAGTCATCTCACAAGTTGCGTACCGCGAATCCTAAAGCTTGTAAAAATTTAACGTTCGATGCGTTGAGTTTCTTTCTCTTTTTGATGCAACCGGATGAGCGAGTATTGTCGATTGGTGTTTTCTTTATAAAAGATGCGTTATCTCTCTGAGCGTGCTTCGCTTCGTTCAACACGAGCATCTCAAATGTCGCGCTCGCGTTATCGCCGTCGCCGTCGTACGTGCAATCTGATAGTAATCTCTTCTCCTCTGAAATCGAGCAATCGTCCGTTCTGGTCAACAATGCGTATCGTTAGCTCCGTAATGCTCCGTATGATGACTGGCAAGTAAATGATTTGCATCGGCCTTTCCGATATCTTATATCCTGGTGGCACGCTCGGCGAAAATTCATGTATCGTGTGCACACTTTTGTCGTTGCTATACGCGCCCGCGGTCACGTTGCACTCTATACGGATAATGTTTATATTTATTATGTTGATTGACATGTCCGATTTATACCACTTTCGCGGTTGCAATATACGCTTTGACGAGAAACCAAGCAGCGATCCAATGTTATTGGGCTTGTTAAAGTTTATTCTGTAATCACATTTAATCTCACATCTCATCGTGTTGTAATTTGCGCGGAGCACTATCGGGTATTCACCAATGTCATCATCGCCGCGCGCGGTGTCATCGGCGTTACCATCGGATGTGTCACGTTGCGGATGTTTTCGTAAAATCTCACGTTTCAAAAATTCATTTATGGCTTGCAGTTCGTACGACCCCTCGGGAATCGTAATTTCTGCGTCGTCTTTGTCAAAATAAAATTTGTTGTTCGAAATGTTTACATTCGGTATCGTGTGATAAGTCTCCAAAATTGTTAGACCAAGCTCGTAGTCATCGTCGTTCAAATCTATGGCTGGAAAGTAGTTTGCCGTGAGAACGCTGCTCTTCCCGCTTAACGTAAGCGTCAGCGACATAATGGAAAAGCGTTCAATAAATACTGAAACGTCGCGGCATTTTGTCAGACTTTATAAATTCATGCGCGTCGACCGTTTGGAGAAACCACAAACACAGCTGTCCGCAGACGCTCTGATCATACGTCTGATAGGACGTTCGATTGTACTCTATCATAACATTGTTTCCGAAATATCGTACCAGTTCCTTCGGCGGTCGAAGATTACCGAAACTGTCGAAATATATAACACGATCGTTTCTCTTTGCGTATGCTACCCAATGAGTGCCGGGACCCATCGTATTATCCAGATTTACGATACCGCTCTCTTTTCGACGCGCGCCGCTAATCGATAATGCGTCACGCATGAAAACGCTTCTATGGCCTCTAAGTATGGTACGCGCATACGCTTCGCCAGCTGGTCCAATTGTACGTTGGTAGTTACATCCGTAGGTATTTTTATTGTCTCTTTGACGTTTTTTTTTCTTTTTTCTTTTTTCGCTGTTACACCTCGTCCGCCTTTGTACGGAGCGAGATATAATCCCCGTCCGTATTTGTACGGAGCGAGATACAATCCCTGTCCGCGCGTTTCCATTGCGCGATTGTGACGTTGTAGTTCCTCGAGCTGACGTTGTATGGCTTTCTTGTCGTTTACCGCTTTCGCCACGCTGGCCGCTCCGCCAATCATGGAACCGAGCGCGCCCAACATTGGCAGAATCGGTAATATGCCGCCTCGTTTGCCGTTGGAAGTATTCGTTTTTTTTTGTTGGTCTTTTTCCTTGCGTTTCATACTCATGCCGATCTTGGTCTTGGCTTTCATCGCTGCCCAAACAGCTGTAGCGGCAGCTTTTTCGCCCAAATTCGAATCTCTCGCAATGACGCGTCCTAGGGCTTTATCGGCGAGTATCTTATCCGCCGCGTGTCTATCGGTGAGATCGTTGCTCCGAGAATACGCAATGTCG
>NW_011933412.1:166878-182225 GCF_000187915.1 Pogonomyrmex barbatus | reverse complement strand
TTGACCAATTATAATCGAATATGAAAAGAATACTCGACTATGATTAGTCAATTTCTTACGGCTTAAAGATTAAATACTTATTGTGAACCGACACTAACGCAACAGAAAGTACGTCAAAATCAATGACGTCATAGAATTCAAAGCTGTACTTTCGTAGTGCACTGCTCTCTATATCGGAACGCTATTCGTAATACTGATAGTACTCGGAGTGAATAAAGGAACGCACCCATAGTCAAAGGAGATTTCATTTGCTTTTGCAAGATTCTCTTTTTTTTCGGACCCTCCGATCCGCCGGGACGCCATCTAGGTCCTTGCGCGTTCGGCGATCCTCTTAGTAACTTCATTATTATTAGCCGTCTGCTGCGCTGGGTTTGACATATGAGACAAACAGCAAGATGCCGATGTGCAAGCTCGCACCAATAACCCTTTGCAAATTATTCTTGTCTGTTACGATTTTGGTGGAGCCGAAGCGTCGAACACGGTGTCATCGACCACGTTGATCAGGAGTTCCTCGCGAGTTGTCTTGACGTCGCGCGACATTTACATATATCTCGCAGTGTTAAAAAACTGGTGCGACCGACATCAGGGGTCATGGCCTCGGACGATCGGAGTTAAATTGTTACTCGAAATATTATCAATATCGATTGGCGGAAATCCCCCGTCAATGATTGCTAGAGATTTCTCGTCTGATCTGCTCATATCTGATGTGTACGTGTGCACATATACAGTGAGGAGCAAAATTGAACTAATGTACGTGTTTTTGTAGAAAATAATAATTTATTTACATATTATAATAAGGAACAAAAGGAACTTGTTACATATATTAATTAACACTTATTTTACTATAACAAATGTGTAACAATTTCATGACGTTCTCTTTAATTTAGCAATTACATAATTTTTGTTATGAATCAATTATGCACCACTCCAAAAATAACAGAAAATAAGAGTTTTATTAATGTTTAATATTTTTTGTAATATACATACATAAGCCTTTGGCATTTAAAATGGCTGCAATTCGTCTGGACATACTCTCCATTAAATTTATACAAATTTCTAAAGGAATTGCATACCACTGCTCTTCAATTTTTTCCCATAATTCGTCGAGATTTCTTGGAGGGGAATCATATTCATCTCGCAATTGTTTTTTGAAATTTTCTCATGTATAGGATTCAGGTCTGAATTTTAACTGGCTAGTCCAGAACCTGAAATAATTGCAGTTTCAACCATTTTTACACGCTTTTTGCCATGTGCTTCGGATCTCTATCATGCTGAAACACGATATTTCTTTCATCAATTGGCATATTTTCAAATTGGCATATTTTCAAATTGACATATTTTCTATTTTGCATAATTCTACATCTAAAAATTTCTTTTACATACATTGATTCATTCTGCCCTTAATGCGAGTCAATAATCCAACATCATACACTGTAAAATGTCTCCAGAGCATAATAGATCCACTTCCAAGTTTTAATTTCATTCATGTTTCATTTTTGCAAGAGTCATCCTTCCGTATCCAGGCCCATTGTCGTCCATTAGACAAAAATCTATTAATTTTTAACTCATTTGACCATACGATCTCGTTTCTAGTCACTGACCAATACATATATTTTTTCGCAAAAATTTATTATTATTTACAAACGAGCTTTA
The DNA here is from genome assembly GCF_000187915.1 of Pogonomyrmex barbatus. The sequence goes on along the minus strand of NW_011933412.1, from coordinate 180,572 downwards.
ATATTTCTCATTGATTTATCTTTTTTCTCGATTGCTTTAAAATTCATTTCTTTCAGAGCTCGTCATACGGCCTAGCAACTGCAACGTACTCCTTTCTCATTTTGTAATGATTTCCCCGTTATTACGGCTGATTTTGTTACTCCTGAAAATACCAATCGGACGAGACTTCTCTTATCTTGTACTGTATCTTTGGACGTCATGCAGAAGGTCTAGGAATATCGTCACAATATTTTTTTCTGATTCTTTGTACACTAGATTGAGATACTGAATACTTTTTACATACTTCGCGGATTAACATTCCTTTCTTTAGCAAAAAAATTATTGCATCTCGAACGTTTCTCGTTATACGTTTCATTACGGCGAAATACTCAATTTAGATATGTTACCTTCAATGACTGATTGAAAACTGCTACTAATACGTTTCTATGTGACCTATATGTGTTGAATGTAAACCATCTTGGCCTTCATGCAGAATTGAATGTAAAAAATACACGAACATTTAGTACAAAATTGAGCCAGAAATATAAATGAATAACTGGCAAAATAAAAAAAATAGAACAAAATTGTTATCTGCTAATTGCAGTAAAACAATTATAAATTAATATATGCAATACGTTCTTTTCATTCTCTATTACAAAGCATAAATAATTTATTATTTACAAAGATACTTGCAAAAATACTTGGTTCAATTTTGCTTCTCACTGTATGTATATATGTATACTGATATTATTTTATTTTATTATTAATACATCTTTCGGGAATAATTGCATCATTATTATTTTTTTCCACAGTTACTGCATTGTTGTCAAATGAGCAATATCATCTATGATTGTCTTCGAGCAACATGTAAGATGTAATTTGACAAAGTTTCTTGGATAGGAGAGATAAACAGACTAATTGCTGTAATCATGCATTAAATCGTATAAATTGTTTGTCAAAAATTAAATTGTGTTTATTGTATGCAATTGACTTACTTAAAGATCAGATAAGGATTATATCCTAAAAATGTCGGGTGGAGAAAGGAAAAAAAGGGGTTGCGATAGAGGACATGGATGGGAGGAGGCTGGCGCTGAATTCTATCAAGAAAGTTATCCAGCGGCTATAGAAGCGGATCTGCAACAGGCATTGCAGAGGGATCCCTCGCATATAGCAACTTTACTTCCTAGCAAAAAATCCCGCGTTGGTAAGTTTCATTTTGAGAAACAAATTGCAAATAAATTTCTTTATATCTTACATTTGCATTTGATGTAGCCACAGTGAAACGGATCCGAAATGACACGAAAACTACATTGAGAAGGCGTACAAGTACTAGATCTCGTGGTACCACGACTTCAAGACGTATGTCGACCAACATACATGACGCGGCTGTATCGATGTTGCCGGATCTGTCGGAAAATTTATCCAATGAGGAGCGCACATGGGAAGAAATAATGCAAATCAAGGCCATGCCCGTATGCATGTCTCAGAAGATCCAATTGAAGAACCAGTTACAAGTACTTTAAAAAGCTCGTATTTTAATAATACATTAAATGTGACTTGGCAGTAATAGTAAACTCGTGTATTTCAGAGTGCCACGAAGCTACGGCTTCAAGGCTTTGAGCAGCTAAAATGGCAGCGCAGGAAAGCTTGGCAGCAATTCCGCATTAGAATGAAAGAAGCTTATTCCAAAATGGAATTATGGAACGACAGTCTCAAAAAAATAGGTGGAAATTTCGGAATGGGCATAGTGGCATATTTTTTATTCATTAAGTGGTTGATGTATCTGAATCTGATCTTATTCGCAATTATATTCTTGCTGATAGTACTACCGACGATAGTGCTGGAGGTGCCCCAGAACGAAACATGTTCACCTAATGATGCCGCCAGCGTAGCCTGTTGTTCCGAATTGTATCGGAATATGACTGAGGAAAATAACAGTCTAGTAAAGATCATGCAAAACGGTGGGATATTAGAGCACACTCTACTATTCTACGGTTCATATACGCACAAAATTTACGAGAGTATAGGTACCAATTTTTACTATAATTCACCGCTGGCCTACATCTGCGCCATTATTAGCGTCTTCATCGTTAGTTTGATAGCGATCGTACGATCAGCTGCAAAAGGTTTCAGAGAAAGAGTCATAGAAGGTGAGGGCCAGTTTTATCGATATTGCAATCTAGTATTTGGCGGATGGGATTACTGCATTAACAATGAGAGATCCGCCGGCATAAAACACAAAGCGCTATATAACGAAATGAAAGCATTTCTCGAGTCAGAAAAAATGGAGGAGGAACGACGAAATCGCACAAGAGAAGAGAAGACAAAGCTGCTTTTCATACGTCTGTTCGTTAATCTATTAGTTTTCACGGTATTGTGTGGCTACGGTGTATTTGTTTATTATATAATCGATTTTTCATTCAGTCAGCTGTCGACACACTCGGCAAAAAGTTACGAAATCACTTATCTATTCTTCGAATTTCTTCCATACCTATGTATCGTCGAACTTAACATAGCCGTTCCATTTCTCTTTCGCTATCTGGTCGCCCTAGAACATTACAATCCATCGTATGTCGTCCGAGTGACGTTATATAGAACTATGTTTCTCAGACTCGCTTCCCTCCTTGTTCTGTTAACATCTCTATATAGACTCGTAGCAGATAAGATCCCGGACAATGAGTGCACCAACAAAAAAATAAACAACCGCTATGTTGGGAAACATTCGTAGGACAACAATTCTTCAAGCTTTATACCACCGATATTTTCATCCAATTCTTTATGACGTTCTTCGTCAACTTTCCGCGATCAGTAATCGCACGTCACACCGAGAACAAACTTTTACGCTTCGTCGGCGAGCAAGAGTTCGACTTACCCAAACATGTGCTAGATATTTTCTATTCACAAATGGTTTGCTGGCTTGGTTGCTTCTTTGCCCCATTATTACCCATGGTCGCCGTCATTGGAACGTTCTTGCTGTTTTACATTAAAAAATTCACTTGTCTAGTGAATAGTACACCATCAAGTAAGATTTATCGTGCGAGTAGGTCGAATTGCCTATTCATGTTTGTTTTATTGATTTCCTTTATCCTGGCAATGATACCGCTTGGTTATTCCATCGCGGAGATCATGCCGTCGAAATCATGTGGACCGTTTCGAGGATTGGAATCCGTATGGACATTATTGATTACGACATTCTCACAATTTCCCAATTGGTTGCAATCGGCTCTGTCCTTTCTTGGTACGGCTGCTTTTGGCATACCGGCATTTGTCATCCTCTCTCTGCTTCTCTACTATTATTATGTAATGTGGTTAGCGAACAAGCACATGGTGACAGTATTAAAAAACCAATTGGTACTGGAAGGTCATGATAAACAATTTTTATTGAACAGATTGAGCGCCTTTATTAAGCAACAACAGGATCAGAACAAGTTTCATCAAGAGCAAGCTAATGAGTTAGGCACGTTTCAACATGTATAAATAGGATAAAATTTGATTTGACATTTTTTACGGATGTACAAAATTTATTAGAAATAGTTTTACCATACAACTACGGTCCGATAAATATCGGTCCAAGTGAATTATTTGCTTGAGATTTTGTAGATTCTACTTGTAAAACATAAGACTGTCAATTTTGTCTTCTTTACATTATATACGAGTGGCATTTATATAATAGTTTTTTGATATTTTACTGAATTGGAAAACTTTATAAATTACAAGGAAATACGCAGACAATACCAAAGCGTATCTTATTTATATACTGCCCATTGCAGTGTCTTGTGCACTTTATACAAATTGATGTTTTTTGAGACTTCAATATATTACAGTCATCATCACTGCCATATACATTAGTTTTTGTGATTAGTTTTTCGAGAACTTCATTCAAACGGGACATATCTTACATTCTAGAAAATCTAATCTCATATATGAAAACACATCTAAGATCAGGGTACAAAAAAAGAAAGAAGAAAAATGATGTTGCGCAAGTATGATGCAAAGTAGTAAGGAAAGTCGTAAATGATTTAAGCATTCTCATTATAATTCCATATAATTTCATGGATATCTATAAAATCGTAGAGTCACCCATGGAACATTAAACTTGAAGAAAATTTAATTTAGAATCTTCGGGAATAATATGATTTTATATATAATTTTATATATATATATATATATATATATATATATATACATATAATGAGAACATCGGAGAGAATCACGAACAGAAATATTTTGTTATATTTCGTTATTGCGGCTTTAATAATTTAGAATGTAGGAAATGAACGAACATGAGAACATGAGAATTTTTGTAATTTCATATATATATCATTCAGAGTTCTGTCTCAATTCTAGAAATATCATATACCTCAGTATTGTTACAATGCCAAAGATAATTCAGATTGAGATTAATAACTTATTCATTTATCTATAAAGTAATTAAAAGACTATTAAGACATAATATAAACAATAATGTAAACGAATGTACTTTATTTAAGACACATACTATCATTAATTCTATGTATGTTTTTCATTTTAGTGTATTTAGAAGACAATTCTGTAGGCGTCGTGCACACACATTCAATACACGCTATCGCAAATCGATCACATTCTTTGGCCTAAATAATTCAATGCATACCACGTACTGGAAAATATATTTTGTAAATCTGACAATTGTATAATTAAGATAGCATGTATGGATGTCCAAATGCATCCTTTCTTAATTTATTATAGGTCATAAGCTATCGACAGCACTATATAAATGCATATTTAATATAAAACTAAATATAAACTCATATAAAACATGTAACCTTAAAACATAAAACAGATTTATGCCTCTAAGAATCTGCAAAAATGTATTCATAATCATACTATTATATTAAAAAAAAGAATAAGTCCACACAGATGTCTAAATAGAAAACTGTTTCTTTAATGTCTGCTAATTAGGCTAATTATCAATTCCACCACTATTTCTCTTTACACTTAGCTATAGGTTCTCAATTATCTTAGATTACATGCATTATTTGTAATATAAACATTCAATTATGATGCTGTAAAAATAAATCTGTTATACAAAATATATTTTTATTATCTTTCTCTTTTTTCTATCAAAATATGATGATATGAATATGATATGATAATATATTATCATGAATGATATGAAAATATATTATCTGATAAGAACATATATTTCTTATATCTTCCTTTTAAAATAAGTGTTATCTTCTGATATCATACTTATGTTTCTGGTGAATGTAACTAAAAGTTATTAAAGATTTATTAGAATAGTTATTATTAATGATAACTGATGCATTACATAATTTATGAAAAGATTAAATAAGAGTTACCACTTTAGCTATATCAATCCAATCAAATGCAGCTGCAAGAGCATCATTCTTGGATGGTATTCTATCATAATTCCAATATGTAAATTGTGAAAAGATTCCAGTGCAATACAAATTTCTCTCTTTATTTTTTCAATATCTGCTTTTTTATTCTGCATAAACATCATGCCTTTATATTCAGCAGGTACAGTTATTTTTTTTCCTTGGAGTGGATAGCCACGGAAGGAACAATCATAATCTTTAAACAATCAAATAATATATTGATATAAATATTAAATTTTCCCTTTAATGATTTTATATTTGATTCATTTGAATCATTTACTTAACAAACTAAAAAAATCCGATTTAATTCTTATAAATTAATTTTTTAAAATTGTATTTTTAATGTTATCTATATAAACTATATGCAATATGAACGAGTTTCCTCTGTTCGCAGTCACTCACGTTTTTCATCGATTTTACGAATATAAGGCTTGAAAAAAGAAGAAACATTCGCAGCTTCGTCTCCGTAAATTTTACATGGCATTAAGTGCAATACAGATTCTTCTCGATCAACTAAATCTTTATCATTAATGTATAATCGTGTAACCATGTTAATTTGATATAGCACAAAGTAATATTTGTGTGTAATTTCGAAATTAATTTTAATGAATTTTTATGTCTGATAAACCTCTATTTATACGAACTAACCAATAACATGCCGTATTGTGACTTGACGCCAAGCGCCATCATTAAGAGACAGACATTTTTAAAAAAAGCTTGTTTTTTTTTAACTTCTTGCACCATTTATATGCATTGCGATCTTCTCAGAACATATTCAGAATGTACGCGTGCTATTAAAATATATTTAATATGTTTAAAATAAATTTATGATGTTCATATATTTAAATTATAAAATTATACTATACTTGCACATTTCCATACTACTATTCGGAGCCGTTTCGGAACTTGCTATTGATTGATATGTCTAGTTATGTTGTCGTTATGACTTATCCGATATCCCTCAATATCTTAACGATAAGATTTCGGTACTTTATCGATACTTTTAACGACATTTAGCGTTACGTTAAATTACAGAATATCATTTTTCGTTATATCTGTCGTATATGTGTCGTTAAATCTGCGTAACGACATCCCTAGCTAATGAAACTATTGTTAAGAAGTAAGAGAATAGACCTATTGACTATTATAATTTATTTGGATATCAGAGCATAGCCAAAGTCTTTACGCTCTTTTGCATTGAGGTAGAGGGGATAAAATGCTTTTTTTCGCTTCATGAAAAGAAAGGAGACGATAAACGATAGCTTTTGAACACTACTTTTCAGTAAGGTGAGTGGGAGTAAAAGCTAGCTTTGCTGCATAAAATTGTACCTTTAAGAAAAAGAACAGAACTAAAAAGTTATTAAAATCAGAAAACGGGATATTAAATATAGACAAGTTATTAAATTTGAAAATTTTGTTTTAAAATTTATCAGATTTTAAAATCAGATTCTCTTTTAAATGTTTTTTTAAAATTATGAAATATGTTAATATGGAATAACTTTTAGTCTATTTTTATTTGAAAAAATAAGATATTAAATTATTTTCTTATAAATGTGCAGAAATATTTTTTATATGTAAGGAACTGAGATATGGAACAATACAATATTGCTCTTTTGATATATTTTGATACATGCACAATTTAATAAAAGATTTTTAAATTTAAGTGGCTTGATTTACAGTCTTCATACTTTGCATTACAAATTAATTTCAACTATCCATGTTCAAAAGACAGACAAATGTATATTTATACTTTTATTATATCTATTATATTCGAATTATACAGAAAACATAAGTTATATAATATATATGCTTAAATCGAATGATGATTAAAAGCTGTCATTAAAGGAGTCATTACTCTAAATTTTATATTAATAATATTACAGTTTTTCGAATAATAATTATTAATTGTGATCTAAAAACGACATAATTTATATAATTATTATACATATTTTAAATTCAGATTTATTTTGAGACCAAAGTTATGTGTGAGTATAATGTAAGCGTATAAGCCATAGTGATTATAAACATCACTATAAAATTATATTAATATCATAACTTTCTCTTTTCAATTTGTGAATTTTTTATTATCATTAAAAATAATATTTTCAATATTGCCCTCTGCCTCTGCTTCTGTTATAACCACCGCGTTGATAATTATTCATACTGGGATTATTCGCACCCTGATTCCATCCACCTTGAACTCTACCACCTCTTCCTCTACTACTTTCCCTTCTATCTTGATAATAGTTTCCGCTTCGATTATCATTTTCGTACGAGTCTCTTTGACCAGAATATGACTGTTGATAATCATAATTCTGGCTATAATTTTGACCGTAATTCGTGCCAGAATCTCCGCGATAGCTTCCACTTCCTCTATCTCCGCCACCGCCACTTCTCTGATATCCTCCCACATCTCTGTGATCGGGATAACATTCTCTATGCCCATGTCCAGAATATTGAGATTGTTGATAATCTAAATTCTGACCAAAATTATTGCTAGAGTCTTTATGATCGCGATAGCCCCCTCCGCCTCCACCTCTGCCTCCACCTCCACCTCCACCCCTGCTGCCTCCACGTCCGCCACCTCCTCCTCCTCCTCTTCCACCCCTGAGAAAAAAAATTATATATTTATAATATAATAATATATTTATGATATAATATTATATACAGCATAGTCATTTTAATAGTTTATTGTTTTATCTTTACAATCCCATCATTAATACTTTATAAAATATTATTTTAACTTACTGAAATGACGGTGGTCCTTGAACTCTATCTTTCTGCCATGGAGGCATTTCTGGTGGCGGCGGTTCTTGTTCATATGGTCTACCACCTCTATCCGGTACTGCTCCAATAATGACGCTATTAATTTTGCTTCTTGTATTTTTGCGAACACTCGCGTTACTAGTTTTCTCGATCACTGCTAAATCATCCCTTGCTGCTAATAAATCGGCCAATGTTACCTTTGGCTCATTTTTCAGAGTCTTTCTTCTCTCCTCATACTTAGTATTTACTTCAGTCTCCTGTGATTTTATCCTGTCAGACCACTGTAAATACAACAGTATATATTTTTAACAAAAATATATTTTAATAAAATATAATTATCATCAAATGTGTGAACAAATATTTAAAATTGTTTAAGAGATTCATTCTTACCAAAAATGATTGAACTGTGACATCAAGACGTTTGAGCAACATGTCACGACGAATCATATATTCCTTATACATTTTTTCCTGCAATTTATTCAATTGTTCCCATTGTTTAGCAGAGAGTTCAACATCTATAAGTGGTTTACCTAAATGATAAGATGGTACAGTCTTTAGAACTTCTGATAATTTAGTTTCTAGTCTTGAAAACAGTAATTCAGGAGAAATATTGTCTGGTGGTTTTTGAAACTTTAATATGACCAGTATATTTTTTAATTTTCTTGCAGTATCACTTTCATCCTGTAAATATGAAATAACAATATATACATATATAGTAATGTCATTTTGATTAACAGAATTACTTTAAGCAATAATATATAAATAATATAATTAAACTTATATTTAAAAATATCCTTACAATAGTAACTTCCATTTGTTTCTCTTCTTCAGGATATTTTGCCTCTAATAATTTACAAGCCATAAGTTCAGTTATTAAAAATTCTATCAGAATGCTTCTTTCAGATTCATTAGCTAGTCTTTGATTCATATGCCCAGTCATTAATTTCTCATTCATACATCCTATTTCCTTAAGGAAAAAGCTTAACTCTAAGAGAAAGGAACTAGCATCATCTGCACTTGTTGTAGCATGAACAGTCTCATCCATATCTATAAATGTCGCTAGTTGTTCAGTAAACCAGCTTATAAGACTAGTAAAATCTGGCGATTTTGCGCCAAGCTTTAAGGCATCTGATAGCTTGTTGGCATCGAGCATCGGACCTGTATATCTGCAAGATCATTAAAAGTGATATTCAAATAATTTAAATGATATACATTATTCAAATAATGTAAAAGATATAAATCTATGATTGTAGTAAAAAGTATATTATTCCAAATATCTAAACTCCAAATTCTTTGTCAAATAAATCCAGATTAAATAATATAATCTTTCATTACTTACCCAACATCTTGCAACATTTGCAGAAGTTTGTTCTCCATGTTGACGTACGTCTCTCTTCTGATAATTCCGGTTATTTCGAAACTAGATATAGCAAGATGTGAAATAATGAGACAAATATCGTACATATATTTATTCGGAGATTAACACAAAAATAAATTGCACTTCTTACCTCTTAATTCGTTTAATTCTCTTATTGACGTTGATTCTTCAATATGTTAATGTATGGAAATGGAACCGGTACCGGTTCCTTGATCGCACTTTACATGGATCAAATTGCACAATAAAATGAAGCAGCAAAAGAGTCCGACTAAAGTAGGCTATTTTCAACGTTGCTCATTGAGCATCGATGATAGGAAATATAAGATTCGTTTTCTGTTTCTGTCATACACAGGGTGATTCAAAATAATGCTGGATTCAGACCAACGCGATGACGCAACACGCGATGTGCGATATCCAATGAACATACAGCTCAGGGTCGTCAAACTCTCGTGTATTAATGGCTGCGTTCAGAGAACACACAGTTGGACAACTAATCACTGAGCACTCTTTCAGCACAAAGTGATCAGTGAACAGTTTCTTGAACGATTTAAACACTGACATGCAATATGTATGTACATATTTATTTAAAAATAATATATATCGCATTATTGTGTCGTACTATTTATATTCACAGAAATCACAGTTCTCTTTTATAATTTAATAATGGCTGCTAATAATTTCATACTTCTGGCTTTGCTAGATGATAATATTATAGAGAGAAATATAATAAGACATTTTGTCGAAGAATTACAAGATGAATTACCAAATAATTTTAATGAAAGACGTCGTAAACGTTGAAAAAATAAAAATTATTATGAAAGAATAGTTCCATTATATAATAATATTGTATTTAAAGAACATTTTAGCATGTCGAGAATAATTGTAGAAGTAAGCCTTACATGATACAAAGTGATAAAAATTCTCCATTTTCATAATAAAGTGTAAGTTCCGCTAAGCTTACAACACATTGTACTCACTGAGCGTACTTGAAAATCGCTCAGAAAAATGGCGTCCGCTCACTGAACATGTTGAGAATACGCTTATTGGTCAGGGTACCTATTATAGAATTTTAACGATTCCAATCGGAATTGTGAGATTCCGACTGGCGTTTCCAATCGCGATTTCATTCATACGCTTTTGCTATTATGAATGCCGAGTGGAATCATCTTTCCATTCATTTCTCTAGATGCGGAATGAAGCGGAACGAGAGGAACGGGCGAATTGTTACGTGTACCAATTAGAGTGAAAGAAAAGTAACTAGACTTAAAATATCCGTTTGCTGGCATGTATCTTATTTTTCTGTTTAAGAACTAAGAGACTTTGCAAGAGGAACGTGTTCATAACATGTTACGTTACGCTATGTACTGATTGTAAGTATTAATTTGTATATAAAAGTTAGATCAACGCACAAAGAAAATCTTAACGTAATATGTATACGTTACGTTACGGTTTTTTTATGCGTTGATTTAACAAATTGTAAGTTTACTTTTATACACAGGCTAATACAATCAGTACATAACGTAATATAACGTTATAGACGTTTTATAGGCGTTATTTTATAGACGTTATTTTATAAACATTATTTTTAATCGTTTTTTTAAACGATTACTTATAAAAAGTTAATTGTTACCTGAAACAAATCATTTTATACATGTACATATATAATATTAAGAATAATATAATATTAAAATATAATATATAATATTAAAAATATACGTAATATAATATTTTTAATACTTACCATTATCGATTACATATAAAAAGTTAATTGTTACTTGAAACAAATCGTTTTATACGTGTACATATATAATATTAAAAATATTTAATATAATATTAAAATATAATTTAATATAATATTAAAATATACGTAATATAATGTTAAAAATATTTTTAGTCTATTATTTTTATTCTCAATTTTAATCTTTAGTTAGTAATTTTTCTGATATAGACTTTATGCATCTAATCATTGATTGGATCTCGCTATTTCATTCTGATCGGAATCGACATTTCAACAGCTCGAGAGATGATGAAAACTTCCCGATCGATTCGGAAACGATCCGACTATCCATAATAACTTATCTAAGAATATCTGGGGAAAAACGAAATAATTCCGAGCGGAATCGATTCCGAACATTTCCATAATAGGTGCCCAGTAAGATTAGGCGACAATTTCCCGAAAAATGGAGGGGATAATATTGGTATCAACGAAATCCTCTAAACGAAATAATTTTAGTTTCTATAGATTAGTAGCACTGTTCAAATAGTAATCTATTGGTTTGCACATCCTTTTTGACATATGCGCGGGCATGTACGTAATAAGTGTAATAAATATATCTTGTATACAAGATAAAAAATGTTTTATCACTTTCTCTTATTTTTTTTAATTTTTTCATTTTTTTCACTTATTTTCCATAAGGGGTGTCACATATATATATTATAGATTTTCAGTGCTAGCAATCAATCATATCGGAACGCAACCATAATCTACTGAAAACTTCCCGTTTTCATCCTTTCCTAATACTGTCATCATTCACTGCGAATATTCGCGGCGAAAGTCCATAGAAGGTGTTACCTCGGAACATAGGAACGTACTTAGAACGTACTTAGTCGATAGCAGTACGTATGAGAATATTCTGAGATGATCGCAATATACACATTGCGATCTTCTCAGAACATACTCAGAACGTACGCGTGCTGTTAGGGTAGGGGAGTTAGCGGTCCAATGTATAGTATAAATGTTTATGATCAAGACTTCAAAGTTCATTTTAGGTACCATTTATGCACACAAAATTTTTTTGTAAAAATCTATTTTTATCAAAATATTTATGTATAACACTACGTACCATAATATTTATATGTTTATGACATCACGTCTGTACATTACAGCGCTTTGCTACATTACTGGCATTCTGAACGCATTCACTGAATTTGCAAGGGTGACACCTGTTTGACCACATCCTGATTGACCACTAGCCATTTATAAGGGTCGGAGCTTAGAATTTTTTCACTGTTCAAGCGCTGTGAGTGGCTAGTGATCAATCGGGACGTGGTCAAACGGGTGTCCCCCAATTTGCACAGTGTGAAAATCTTTTTGATATGATTGGTTTTGTTCTTATCTATCTAAATGTATAAACCAATCATATTGAAGAATCTTACACAATTGCAAAGTTGCTTTGGGTGCTTTCCATTTAATATCCAAATGATACTTGTGTCGACTTGTGTCACTAAATGGAAAGCATCTTTTTTTTTTTTTACTGAATACGCAGCCGATAAAGATTGAATCGCGTTGGGCAACTCTTCAGATGGCGCCGCGTTAGCGCGTGCAGTGCAGTCTTGTCTGTAGGCGTCATGATGGTGCGTAGCTGCATCATTTTCGAGAGTGAAACCGATGCGAGTTTGTTGTGAATCGAAAACAACGCGGGGGAATTTCACTGTTCTTCGGTGGTGTTATGGTGGTTTGTCCCCGGTCGGGGCGTCAGTATTCGTTCTACGACGCCGTGGCAATGATGCGGCACGGTAGCGATGAGCGTCGCCGCGCGATCATCTAAGCCGAACAGTAAACTCTCTGATACACGGTGGTTCGCGGTGCGTTTGTGTGCGTGTACGTGATCGTACGTATACGTGCGCGATGTCGCGGTGCTCGGAGAGGCGTCGTCGTCTCGCACGATTATTCGCGTGGAAATGGAGTGCCGCGTTCCTCCCGCTCGTGTACGTGCTCGCGTTGAGCGCGTCGCCGACCGTCAACGCCGAGGCAAGCGACAAGACGGACCGCTGCCCGGTTGAATGCTCCTGTCTCGGCAACCTGGTCGCCTGCAGTAATCTCCAGCTGATCGAGGCGCCCAGCGGCTTACCACCGTGGACAGAGATCTTGTGAGTAAATGCTATAATCTGCCAATTGCGAGATGGTTGGGTTAGAATAAATGACGAATTGCCTTTGTCTACAACAAATGTCTCGGTTTTCTCTGTGTGATCGGTCAGATGTGTCTTCAGGAAATGTATTTTAAAAGCGTGAAATATATCTTACTTGTCAAGACAAGAATGTATAACAATTGCTTTATTTTAAACATCAAGAGTTAAGGATGATTATATGAACCATGGAAGATTATAAAAATTGATCTATATATTTCCTATGTAATATGAGTTAACACAGAGATAAGATAAAAGTGAAAGGAAATTATAATAAAGATGAGAAG
>NW_011933412.1:142151-157212 GCF_000187915.1 Pogonomyrmex barbatus | reverse complement strand
ATAGTATAGTATAGTATATATATATATATATATATATACGTACTACTAATATATATATATATATATATATATATATATATGTGGACACTTTTCCATTGAAATTCACTCATGTTTCTTTGGCATTTTTTTAATGCTGAATAATATAAAAAATTAAAAGTAATTAAATCTATACGAAGAATATTTCAACAATTTTACCCATCACAATTAAAAGAGAATCAAATTCATCGATTGCATTTTCTCCGACTATGATGTAAAATTTGCAAATGATATAAATTTCACAGGATGTACATATGTATTGTGTATATACTTGTATACATATTAAAATATAGGACGCTTCCTTTGAAGTAGTCTCTAATACGAGATCGTTTATTTGCAATTCGATTTTCGTTACATCGAACGCTGGTCGTGCATGATTCACAAAAATTATCATCGTACAAAGTTTAACAATTCAATCGTACAATCTTTTCATTTACATCTAATCGGTATTTGTGAAAAATTTTATTACATGCAATCGCGTGCCTATGATATTGCGTTTCAGCTTCCATGCAAATGATCGTAGGAAGAAATCGTACGTTCGCTCAATTTCCAGTTCAACTAAATTTGAAGAACTAAATTTGAAGCTAATAAGTGAAATTCCAAATACCATTCTCTGCCTGCGGGAAAATAAATTTATCATAAATCATATGATAAATTGATAATTTAGAAAATTGCAGCAATTTGCAAGAGCTTCCTATGTAAATTGAATTGCATTACAATTGAATTGCATTACAATAAAATTTTTAGATTTTCGAAATTACAGTTCGATATCTCATGTCAAAATATTTTTAAATATTTGTATAATTATGTACAAATGCAAAAGTGAATTAAAATTAAAATGTAAAATAATTTGATGCAAAAAATATTACGCAGAAATCCTATTATCCTATTATAATTATATTGAAAGAAAAAACATGAAAAAATGCTCATACCAATGCTCGTTCAATTTATTATCTTTATAATTATATTTGGTGATCTTAGTTTTATAAAAAGAGGATAAGAAGGGAAGGCGTGTGCCACGACGAGGCTCGACCACGAACCAGTCGTAAAAATCCGAAATTATTTTGCGAAAAATATCCTCAGTCAGGAATCGATTTCCTGGATCTCCTGTTTACCGGGCAGGCATCTTATTCTTTCGACTACAGAGGAATATGATGATATTTATCGCAAATAACGTGTTTAGAATAACGCGTCACAATTCAATGATACACATATATACATACACTACATATACATATATACATGTATACTCTCGATCCTCACAACCGGTACTCCAGAGAGATGATGGTCCTATTCTCTCGATGGATGCAGGTCGGACCGCGGCGGCAATATTCTCCAACACCACTCTCATCCCTGAGAAACGTCTTTATGTTAAGCTTAAAAAGCTCGAGAGGATAATTATATCCGAATAGTAAATTATCTCGCAGAGAGATCTCAGATTTTTTATAAAACTAAGCTCGAAATCCAGTACGAGCAGTAGTCCTATTAACATACATACTTATGATTGAAAATATATACGCTAATATTTCATGATGTGAATATCCTTCGCCAATTATCTTCTTTTCCCTTGTTACTATTTAAATGAAGATTCATTGGAAATCCAAATTGGAAATATACATCCGAATGAATTATAAAAGTATATATTAATAATATTAAATTAAAATCTAGATTTTGAACAATTTAAAATATTTTTATCTGATTAATTTTTATGTAATATCATTTATTGTGGATTCGTCGATTTGTTGCATCTCTTGGCACTATGTAACTTGGCGCTGTGTAATCCATGTATGTGCGGTTGCAATAAACAGTCTAAAAATAAGCAGACAGCAACAAGAACAAGGATCGTAGCATGCACGGCGCCAAATATTCTATTTATAATATAATAAAATCAATATTTTCGAGATATCGCGATTTTATCGAGTTAAATCGAATGCACCTTCGTTTAACTGTCTATTTTATTATTATCTTATTATTTCTTCCGAGTATTCCGTTAAATGCGTCGTGTACGGCAATTTAAGAATCTAACAAATCTAACAGATTCTTATTTATATATAAGTAATACAGATAATTATTTCTTAATATATTTTCTGAATATCTAACAAAAAAAATACATTAAAAAAATAGGAAAAGGGTATTTTCAATAGGTCGAATATTCTTCCATATATTTTCTCTTTCTTCCCTCTAACCATTTATGAATAATTATTTACAATTAACTTAGATCATAATCTGTGAAAAGTTTGCAATTGAGAAATCCCATACAATTCGTTAGGAAATTTCTCGAATGTGTCGCAAAGAATTACCAGGTACTTTTGTATCACACACTGGCCAGAAATAAAATTTATATATATCATCTAATATTTTATATACATTTGAAATCGCGATAAACTGCGACATCATCGAGAAATGCCCTATTGTCATGCAAAAATTATCTTTTTGATCATAAATCGCATTGGCTTACGTAAGAGAGCAAATTTACTATTTATATAAATTTATTATATAGATGCAATAAAATGTACACTCGTAACTCTTCTGACAACTATTTAAAATAATTCTCTATTTAGTAGGCTTACTTTACGCTGAACAAAATATAAATACCACGATAAAGCATAGGATTGTTAGAATTAGCAAATAAAACTAATTGAGCGCATGAAAGCTCTGTCATAAGATTGGCAAAGGAACTTTCTACCTCTTATACATTGTGAAGTCATTTTAACATTGTCATACACGGCGTATCGCTTTTTTAACAAATGAACATCCGTAAATTGATAATACGAGATAAACGCACTCGTTCACTTATAAAAATATCAGCAAAAATACAACATCCTCAATAATTTATTTATAATATCGTCAATTATTTACTATTTACATTTAGCTAAATTTTACACGCACGCACGCACGCACGCACACTTATTTATACGTATAATTTTGTATTATTCTGATACATCTGACGTACATTGTATAAACCACATATATGTCATTCTTGCATCTCACGTGCATAATTATCCGTATTCGTAAATAGAGTCCACGAGTCTTCGTTTTTTTATCAATTGATTTATTACTATAAAAGCGCTTCTCATAAATCACTATAATGTTGATATTCACATACTTGCTCATATCGCGGGAGAAAGTTACTTGAATATATTTAACATTGTACAGAGAATTAATTTCCGTACATAATTACATCGTTAGATGGCACCATAGGGTTTAACTTTACGCTTAAGTGGTCGTTTAATGTATCAATTATTTGAAAATTGTTTTTAGAGATAATCTTAATAATCTTAAAATTAGCTCGGAGAATAGTATATCAAATGTAATATCAAAACTAACAATGTGTTCACAAGAGTCTTCCTGAACGAATCCTGTTTTAAAGAGCTTCGGTATATAAAGTTCCTGCACAATTGTATCTTTCATCTTGATTCAATAAATAACTTACGAAACTCCATTCTATTTTACCTAATATTTCACTAAATTAAAACTATATTTTTCTATCGCTGGAGTAGACCGTCACACGCATTCTCTTTATTCTAATTCTTACATTATATATAAATCTTTTGCTTCTTTCTCATCTCAATCTTTTATTAAGTCAAACAGAAGCAACAATCAGAATCAATTCTCAAATTCTCTTCTGTTTCCAGAATCCTGCGCGATCAATGTCAATCCTGTCGCTATTCGATTTCGCAAACTGGAAAATCCTGTTGAACGGTATCATGTCATTCCATCTTGAAATGCCTTCCTTTTATTAGATATTTTTTTAATAGACCATTCTTCCATCTCCGTTTAATACTCCGCGTCAGTCAATTTCATTATTCTTCTCTTACAAGTATATTCTTCAGCATCTGACATTTAGAAACATCTCTTCATCCTGACTTCATTTCAGTTCTATCCTGACGCTGTGTCTCAACTTCCTGCTGATCTCTTCTTCTTTCTTCTCTTACACATGTGCGCGTATCTTTTTCTTTTACTAGTCATGTAACGAATCGATATTCGGTCTAGATAATGAGCGGTCATCAATCGTTATTCATATCCTTTAACTCAGTGTACGCAATCCGCTTCCGATACAGATTGCTACCGCTCGATAACACATTTCTCTGATTCGGCATTGTTGATGGACCTGGTACGTAATAATGTCGTCTCTTGTACATGACCAACCTGCGAGAGAAGAAGACCGTTAACATATCTGTAATACGATTCTTAAAAAAAAAATTATTCGGAAGTTCATAATTTATAATTTGCTGTAATTAACAATACTGTGAATCCTTCTATTTTACAACAAAATAATATAATATTGCAATACATTAGCATGTCTGCAATACGTTTCTTAAAGAAAAATTATTCGGAATTTATTTCGTAAATTATAATTTGCTATAATTAACAATATTCTATGAGCCCTTCTATTTTAATAACAAAATAATATAATATTGCAATGAATTGTAATCTTTCGTTCGCAATATTGTCCATCTACGTGCGCTGTTCCTTCTTTATAATTCTATGATCAGATTTTAATACTATTATAGTTAGTATAAGAAATTATAATAATCATAAAAGTTATAAATATATTAGAAATAACAAACAACATTTTTATGAAAACGTCATGCATAAATTCTCTTAAATAATTCCTTTAAAAAGTTATTAAATAACTAGATATTATCAGAATGTTGTATAACGTTGCGTATGTTATAATTTTTTTTTTGCAGAAAACTTAAATTTTTTCTTCAATCTCCTTTTCAAGAAAAAAAAAACTGTATAATTTGTCGAAAATACAGGAAAAATTTTTCTTTATTTAAGGATGTTAAAAATATTATTTTTCAAATACAGATTCTTTCAGAAAAGAGTGTCGCCAAGTTTTCATAAAATTAAATAATTTTGTTTCTTTTTCACAAAAACGATCTCATTTTAACAATTTTATCAAAAAATGTTTACGGTTTTTCTTCCTCACTTAGTGTATCAATAAATTAAGTATTCTTCCACTCTCGAAAATACTTTCTTTGTACAAATCTATCTTCGCGTCTTTATCAACGGCACAAATAGCTCAGCGCGGGATTACCATGTTATATCAAACAATCGCAGGTCAGTCCTTGAGCGCGATTTAATGTCGACAGGAATTCACGCAAAAAGTCTGAATGGCAAATGCAGCCTACCAATCACGCCTACATCACGTGTATATTCACCGACGGCCATTCGTTTCCTCCTCTTTCTCTAAACCACTACGTGTGCTGGTGCTGGTAATTGTATCGATACCTTCACAGGAATACTGATGGCTACAGCTAGTAGCTTCATAACACCTATCGCGATAATGTCGTAGATATCGCAACTACGTGTTTTTCGCATGGTAATGCATCTAGAGAATCTAAAATATGTTCTAGGCAAAAAATATTTTGTGGGTATTCAAAACTTCTTCTCTGTTAAACATTCGATCCGAGATACAGTTAATTTCACCTAAAATCTAAACAAGTTTAGAAATTGTTCGGGATCGACATATTTATTTGGATATTCAGACTAATAAATAAAAAAATCAACAGCGAGATTCGCACAAGAATGCCGTATTTTGAGATAATCTTTCAATTTCTTTTCCTGGGTGAAATTAGGTTCTTTTCTAATCCAAAAAACCTTAACTTCATAGAGGTTTGAGTACTATTAGATATCTCATTACATTTAGATATAAACTTTTCTTCTTCGGATTAAATTTTATTTAGAGAATACTTTTAAAAACTTCAAGATATTCTTTGCCTCTTAATACATATACTTTGGATCACCCTGTATAACATTACGGCTCGATTATTATCTACGTAATTACTATTGACTGAGCACCATCAAAGGTGGCTTATTGTGCGTGAAAACTTCCACTTGCGTAGCACAGTGGAATGATAATTATTGCTACAACAAAAGATTCTCGATCGCCATCTACTGAAAGAAACATCCTTGCAAACTGACATTCCTTTTTTATATAAATGTCAAAAAAATGTATACCTATCCGTTTTAATTATACATAAGAACAAATATACATATCTTAGCACATGTATATCACTACGTTTAATTTCTATCATTAACTGGTTTATAAATACTGGTTTATGAATTCATCTCGTGAATGCAATTCCTTTACAAATGACTCTTGACAAATCCGGTTGCAGATTAAATGTAGACTTACCAAATAGAACGAAGGAGCGTGTTTATCCGATTTAGTTTCGATGACGTATCTGGAATGTCTTATTTTTCTCAAATATTTTACGGATATTACGAAAGTAACGTAAATGGCAGCATGCAACATTTGATGTAGGATAGGTTATTATAAATGTTTGATTTATTTATTTTATAAAGTTATCGTACAAGGAGATGGACTTGGATGCAGGAAGCATGCGTAACACATTACTCGCGTTCATACAAATAGATTATGGAAAGAAAAAAAGAAATGGTACTCATCTAAAAATAATTGTCTTTGCCCAGTATTGTAATTATAAAAATAGCTCGTGCAAACATTTTTTATGGCAAGACAAACGCGATAGTTTGATATATACTCACTCATGCATTATTAAATATCATCTTTGTCAAAATAAAAGTCCTAAAAGAAGTCGATATTTTTTTCTCTGAAATAAAACATACAAAATAATCGGAGGGTTCATTATAGTGCCGTTCGTACGCTATCTAATATCTTTACAAATAAATAACTTGCGAAACTGTGCCAATAATTAAATAATTAAATATAAAATAATGGTATTACTTTTTTATATTAGATCCTCATATTTCAAATAAACTTTTAAATAGCATATAATAAATCTCTCCTTTTTTAATAAAAATATGTTTCTTCAATTTTCTACATATACATATATATTTTATGTTTTTTTAGAATCTACTCAATAAATTCGTCGAATATGTAAATATAACAATATTTGCGAGATCATAGCTTTAATATTTCGCCAAATATATATATAAAGCTCATACAAATTTAGTACAAAAGAGAATGATCGTCGCAAGGATGGACGAGAGATATAAAATACAGAGGCGGCATTTCGTGAATCAAAAGTGAACTATCTGTTATCATTGTGGACTATCAAACATCGATAAATCGTCCATTATCCCGCATCTTCTGCAGCTTCAACTTTAACTTTGTATTATCCGCCTGTTCTAGATCCAAGTTACATAAATAGGCACCCTTCGAATATTGACGAAGATTAGAGAAGTAATTTTGGCGACGCCCAACCTTCACAATGTCGCCATTGCGACTTATAAAAATAAAATAGTTAGGCGCCGTATACATAACTGACTAGATGAGTCCACTCTTTTCTGAGAAAAGAAAGAGAAAGAGAGTGGAATCTTTCCCGTTAAATTTTTTATTTGTAACTAGTCCTATCAAACTATTTCCTTAATCTTTTCATTTTGCATCTTTTATATTCTTCCTCTTTTCTTCTGAGGAATCTTACGCCGACCTTCTCCGAAATATCTTGGAGATGTCGATTTTTTTCATTTGTTTCATAGATATGCGTATATAATAATTTATCTATCCTAATAATACTAGTACAATAGGATATCAATAGCTAATCTCAAAATAAAATAATATACATCGGTTTATATATATAGGTATATCATAGACTAAAATTGAGATATCGCCTGCGGTATTTCCAAAGTTTTAGATCTAAAGTTAAAGAATAAATTCCTGCAATAGAAGGATGATAGAACGTAATTCGACCAGCGAAATAGTTCGTTAAATGATCACAGAATATACCTCGTAACAGCGCACGTCTGATGAAACGATTAAGTAATAGACGATTGTCTAGCGATAATAGATCCTGTCTACCTTATCCATCAGCGAGAAGGGCCACAACATTCCTATAAATAATATAACATAATTCCAACTAAGAAGGTACATGTTTGTAGATTGTTTAGTCATACTGGCGATATAATTTTAATATAATCTCAGAAAAAATCGATATTTTGCACTATAAATACTTTTGTAAAATTTATCATAAATCACACGGAATGTAAAGCGTAGAATGATAGATAGTATCGTGACAGAATAATATCATAATAAATTTGTGAATAATTGATAAGTATGATAACAATAATATATCGCGAGTAAGACAATAAAGATTCATGTTCCTTCTAAAGCGATATTTAAATGCAAAATACTATCGATAATGTATGAAATATATCCTGTGGCTTATAGATTATTCTTTGGAAGCGTGTGTGGCAAGAAAATAAAAATAACACCCGTTCGAGGCCCCCCTCGCATACTCGGAATGTCTTACAATAATATAAGAAAAACAGTGCCCGCACTTGCTTTTATTTGGTCCTTTTACCCATTATGCTCTCTTCATTGATCGTCCGATTAAATTATATAAAATTGAACGAGCGAAGAAGAAGAGCAAAAATACTTAGATGGATTTTGTTTTCTTCGAGACTGAAAGTATCTACTACCACTACTGATCGATACGTATCGATCTTTCTAATGTATTTTTTCGCGAATTTATACTAGTTGATTTAGGTGACGTGAATATCTGAAACAGAAAAAGCAAAACAAAACATTTTGTTTAATTCGTATGTATTACTAATTAATCGATGGAAAAGATTGTAGATGAGTATATGACTTTATAATTTTTTTATAAAAAAATTATCTCATTAATTATATTATAAATTTCAAATATAAAAATATATAAAATGTGTCTAAATGTGTGTGTGTGTGTGTGTGTGTGTGTGTGTGTGTGTGTGTGTGTGTGTGTGTGTGTGTATTTATTCCTTTGTAACATGAAAATATTTTTTAATTTTCTCGCTTGACACTCACCTCACCCTATAAATCCTGCTGCTAACGATATTATGAGAGCTAAAATCCCGGTCAGCATTTGACCAGCTGTCGAAACAACTGGCGGTGGTGCCGCATTCTCGACCACGGCGTTTGACATGAAGTAATCCTCCGCGGTCAACCTGTCACCATACTTATCCAGCAATACCATAACGACTCCATTTGACCAGCCGAAACCAAGTTGTACTTCGTACTCACCTCCACTACCGTGACCACCCGAGACGATCGCGTCGTACTGCAAACAGAATTCAATTTTTCCTATTTTATTTCCTCCCAGAACTGCACAAACAACAATCCCGCGGACTAGCTCAGAAAAAATCTTTAAGAATTAATTAAGTTCTTAATATTCGTCGTGTAAATTTTATTTCTTCAGACAACAGCGACATTAATTCTTTTTACTCTTGTTCTCAAAATTGTGGTGCACACGAATATATTCTTATAATTATTCGAATATGTTCTTCGGAATACCTTGAATTACCTTTTCATACATGCAATGTGTCTCGTTGAAAGCCTTGTAATTGCTACGGACCCATCTCTGGCTAACCTCGTAAGCCAATCTCTGTGCCCATGGGTCGCCCGTGTTGTTCAACGACATGATGAAGAAATACTGGAGAGGAGGCCAGGCATTGGGATAATCCCATTGTTCGCCAGAGTGTTCCAATGTCGTCGGTATGCCGCCGTGATTCAACATAATTTGATTCTTTTCAAGATATTTGAGCACCTTCGGCACATATTCGGCTCTCTTCGAAGTGTCGTAACAGTCTGTCCAGAGCGGCAAAATGTTGGTCGGATAGAAGTAGTCCCGCTTAATATCATTTAGAATATCGTAATCCAACCAAACACCCACTTCTTCGTGCCACAACAATACCCTGATCGCTTCTTTCCATTTCTTGGCCACGTCATCGTAATACGCGGCCTTCGTTTCGTTACCCATTTGACGATTGTACTGCGCCAGCAGTACAGCATTTCGGTATATTATGGCATTCAGATCGACCGGGATTATGTATCTGGTCTTGAGATTTGTCAGATTACCTAGAATTAGTGTCGCTATCAACCTTCCAGTTCCCTCCAAGTCGCTCTTACGAGCTCTCGTTATATCGAAGCATAATTCATAAATAAAAAAATTATAATGACAATTTTTAAATGGCGATTTCAATTTCATTAAGATGAAATTGAGCAAGATGAAGCGATTTAAACATTACAGAAACAGTAGTGGCACGGTCTAACGATCTCAATTGTAATATACGCTTTTGCGAGAATGGATTTTAGAGTACCGATGCTTCAAACAATGCTTTCACTTAAGAAACGAGATGGAAGCCTTGAAGTGCACGCAGATCTCATTGAAGATACGTTTAATGTAGAATAGCACTATAATTGTTGAATAACGTTGCGTGAGAATGTATATGTAATACATCATTACATATAGCTTTGGTTCGATTCATTAAAAAAAATTATGACCAACGATTAAGATTGACTATTAGCTTCTTTTAATATCTCTATTTCAAACGAATATCGCGAATAATTAATAGAAAACCTGCGCGAATAAAAAATTATTCAGTTGCGGAACATTTTAAATATATGCAGTTTCTTTTTACACGAATATACAAACGTTATTAACTTTCGTTATTAACTTTTCTTGTTAACAAATATCACTCTTATAAACTTATGATTAGTGTGATACATCATTTTCTGTCATCTTTACGACAATAAGGCGTTCATCATACCAGTCATCAAAGCTATTTTAATCGTACTCGCGAACACGCATGTAATATTATTGCGTCCAACCTCGCTCACCCATAAAGACTTGTATTTTCATCGCGCGGGAAGCAATTAAATAATGATAATTACCCTTGTTGGTACCCTCGTGTACGAACCATCGACTGGAAAAATCCCATCCGGACTCAGCTGCCGTTTTTAATTCTGCATAATAATTGTCCTTCTCTTCGGTGGTTCGAAAAATTTGGCTTGTCAGATAGTCCTCCCTGATCATTCAATTGCGAGATTAGAAAATCAAAAGTCGAAATTAATGTTAAAAAATGAAGATAGCATCACTAATTATTAATATACATATAAAAATTAATGCTCACGACTCGATATCATCAAAAATAATATCCCCGTGTTCAATTTATTTGTTTCAATTCTGGATCATCTAGTTTCTCTCGTCGGAAATCGTCGCATCGTCATAGTATTTTTTATTATTAAAGTCGCGCTACTCACTTATAGGATTCCGGTCGAGGACCCGATGATTCCTCGTAGTATCTAGCGAGCGTATAGTTGATCCCGTCCTTTTCAATATCCACGGTCCGATTGGTCATCCAGAAGTCAAATTCTTTCTCCAATAACCAGAGATTCTCCTTCAACCAAGCTTCGTCGTGGACTGTCTTCAGATACTCGTCCACCATGGATATCAATAGCGGCGGATGCGAACGCATCTTGTAGTAGACTCTACCGCCGTTCGGTATAAAACCAATCTTATCCACTATCGAGACAAAATTATTCAGCATGCCCTTAACGGTGGTATACATCTCGGACAGCAGCAGGCCCTTGATGATCCAGTACGAGTCCCAATAGTAGAACTCGCGGAATCGTCCGCCGGGCACGATTACCGGATTCGGCACGTAGATGATCGAGTAGAGGTCCTCATTGATCTTCACGTCATCCCGCATTTTTCTGCCCAGTAGCTTCCAAATGTGATTGAGATCGGAGCCGAACTTCCGTAGCTCGTCGTCCTCGATGTTCTGTAGGAACTTGGGTGTGGCCGTCCAGTCGGACGGATCCCAGTCTTCGAACTCGTAACCGGGCATCTCGAACGTATCGTTGACGAATTTTTCCACCTGGTGCTTGTTCGGCGTATTGTTCACGCTCCGCATGAACGCCCGGAACGACGCCAGCGTCTCGTTCGCCGGCTGTTTCATTTTCATGTCGACAAAGTACTTGGAATCCTTGTATATACCAGCCATCTGTATCGTGTGCAGCAGCTCGCCGTGGCAGTATATCTCACTGGAAAGGCACGATACATGGCTACTCGACGAACACGAGACTCTCGATCGTATGCGATTGGTCGCAACGGTGAGCTCTCTTCTCTCTCTCTCTCTCTCTCTCTCTCTCTCTCTCTCTCTCTCACCGGGACCGATCGCGGGAGATCCACCGGTTACGTGGATGAGATCGATCAAATAGGATGAACTTTGCACCAAAGTAAAAAGAAAGGACAAACGTATCTAAAGAGATAACAAACGGAATTGCTAATTTATGCAGATTATAAAGATCTATCTAATAACAACACGATAACTAAGAATCTTGATGAGGGATCGTACTTAATATCCGAGGATTAATATTCCCGTTATTTACTAATTTCTTGGGTACGATAATATTTATTAGATCTCTTTTTTACGATAATGCAAAGCCAACTCGAGAAAACTCTAACTTAAGATTCGGAACTATGGCATAGTAAGTTTACGTGGCACGCTTTATAACTATTCGCGATTTTCGCGGTTGGATCGACATCTGGACCAATGTCTCGCGGACCTCCAGCCAAACTGGAGATACTTCAGAATGCGCAATCTTTAATAAGAATAAAGGAAGTTGTAGCCTTTGACTGTAAGAGTAAAGCAGTTATAACTTCTAGTTGTAAAACAGTATTATCTATTAGCCAATCATTTATCCTCATAAACAATAATGATACGTCGATAAAATAGCAGCAAGCAACATATATAAAGAATTACACGCCTGCTTAACAGTAGCAAAATTCCAATCCTGCAATTACGTCTTTTATTTTTTCTTATAAACTGTGAATTGTAAGTATCCTGATTCACTTCCGGGTACACCTTTAGCTAGACCGAAGTAGGATTAGATCAGAGCTCATAAAAAGAACGTATTCATTCGGACAAACGCCTATTCATATAGCAACAGTTATTAAATCCCATAAAAA
Source organism: Pogonomyrmex barbatus (assembly GCF_000187915.1). Next base: position 144,457 of record NW_011933412.1, on the reverse strand, counting down.
TGAAAATTATCCCAGCTTTACATTATTACAAGTCATGAGCGTAAAAACGAGCGTAAAAAGAGTTTTAAAGTTTCATGAAATTTCTTTATATCAAGATGACTCGTTAAAAAAAGACCACTGTTACCCAACGCCAACGAAAATAATATGACGAAAATAATATGCATTTGGACGTACGAACTTCTTTTCGTTTCCGTTTCTTCTCTCTCGTGTGGATTATTTTTCGACTAATCACGCACGCGCAAAGTGTGATATCGCGGATTCGCGAACACGTAGATCGCCCCCCCGGCTACCGATACGTGCGAAATCGCGCGACTTTTGCTTTTCTCGGCGGCCTTGATCGAGCGAGATCCCCGTATGCACGTGTTCGCACGCGTCCCACAGCTAGGACTGCAATCGATCGTGTATCTGCGCGATATGGAAGAGACCATATTCGCGTGGCGTGACGGAATGTGCGAGGAGACTGCGATTAGCCTCGCGAAATGTGCCAAACACTTCATTATCATTATCATCACTAATACGCGCGTCTTACAGCGTCTCGTTCGCTTCGCAAATATGCGATGGATAATGATTTTTCCCGCTCGCTAAAAACCGACCTGATCTCCACGCGTCTTCTTATTATGTGCTAACGAGATTACCGCGAGAAACCGCGGCAGAAATGTGCAAATTTTCGCGAAGTCTCCGATCTGATTATTAGTCCGCGATTTCGCGCCGGCACGATTCTTTTTACGGAAATATAAATTATCCGCGTGGAATAATTGCACGGACAATTTTCTAATTCAGTATTTTCTAATAATCCGGATAATTCGAATATATATTTCTTTAAAAAAATGTCTATTTTTGTTACTGTTTTTGTTCAAGTAAACTGTTTTTAAAATGTTATTTAAAGGGTTTTTTTCTGTCAATTTATTTGCTATTATCAGACTATCTATTCAGACTATCTATTAATATATTCTCAAATGAATGGAAATTATGTCGTGGGAATGATAACACATTTTAGCATTTGCGTCATTCACTAATATCTATGATAATTTTGTTCAAGTACATACGTTCGTACGCTAACCGTGGTCATTCAATTTTCAATATTTTCACCGTTTCCACTATTGTCATTTCTATCGTAAGATTAAAGATAAATTCCATGTATAATAAATGTCTGCGATTATGTTTGATATTGCTCGAATTATCCTCGGTTTCAATCACAGCTCATTACAATTTAATTTAAACACATAGATAAGTTTCTACTTTTTTATTTTATATAATCGATCTCGATATGGATTATTAGTACAATTTTTTATTTTTTCGTCTATGAATCTGCGATTATGTTCAATATTGCTAATTATCACTGACTTTTATGCGACAACGTAATTTAAATACATAACTAAGTTTCTTTCAAACAATCGATATGGATTGATATTATTCTTCATATCCGTTATGTGTACAAAAAATCTCGTGAAAAATAACGATAGAAGTTATCGCGAACAGACGCGAAAAGCTGTGTCAAATGCCTGGCGGACCGTTCGACGCCAGCAACGGATCGTTTTAATTGCAGGTTAATTTAATTACGCGACTAAATGTGATTTCAAATATTGCATCATGCAACAAAAGAATTGTACGTCTGCATCTACATGCTATTACTTTGTTTGCAATAGAAATTATTCTGCATTTGATACTATACACATGCACTTTCATTGGCAGTCGGATAAATATTTGTTTATGTATAAGCGAATGCCTCGGAACTAAGTTTCACGTCAAATTCGGTGCGCATCTTAGACTGAGATATCATGCGAGCCAAGAAGTGGCCTGATCGCGCCACTTTATTAAGACGTCATTCGAAAGATCTCCGGAAGAATCAATTTACTTCGCTCTGAGCGCATTCGGCCTCTCGTATCCCTTATGCATCATCGTCATATATCCTACATTCGCTTTCGTCATGCCACGATTAAAGATGAGACACGCGCCGACTTGGGAAAACAAAAGATATTTCGACAAAGATCAGCAGTTCGTCATTGTCGCACTCATGAAATGTGCGCCCATTACCGGATATACTCGGTGCATGTTATCTCGCCGACGTGATTTGGATCTCGCCACGGATCTGTCTATGTCGCGACACGCTTATACCTCACAAACATGTTTGCATCATGTGATGCGCGAGGTGTATGAAAACACCTTGTCTTCTTGGAAAACATTACCGAATTTCATATATCCGCGAATTCGTAGGTAATTCCACACCGGAACCTATCATCATCCACAAATTACGACATCGTGATCCTTGAGCACTTTAGGAAGAGAGTTATTATTGTTTTTTTTTT
>NW_011933412.1:116729-127137 GCF_000187915.1 Pogonomyrmex barbatus | reverse complement strand
TAATAGTATAGTATATATATATATATATATATATATATATATATATATATATATATATATATATATATATATATATATATGTGTGTGTGTGTGTTAAAAATATGTGTAAAAATATACTCTGCATTGCGTTGAGCTTAGATTCGTTGATTTGATAGATCAAATGATCATACAGATCAATTTGCATCTTTGCGGAATGCAAATTTTCATTCATGAAAGAAGCCATACTGCCATCTATTAATATGATCTCGTAATAAAATGATTTACACACTGATGGATAAGAAACTGTCGATAAAGACAACGTCGATAAGGCAGTTCATCAGTCGGTAAAAAAAAAGAAATAAATTATTACATTGTGTTGCATCACAAAATATACTCTCATTTATATACAACTTTAAAATATGCAAAAATTGCAAAAATTATATCAAACTTATATCAAAAAGTTTAATACATCAAAAGTCGTCAAAAAGAAAAAAAATGAAAAAGAGCGAGAAGGGTTTTTAGAGAAAAAGAAATTTTTTTAATTTTATTCAATAAAATAAAGTCATTTATAAATTTTCATTTAAATATTATTTTATTTAAATATTCATTTAATTTTTATTTAAATATTATCTTTCATTTAAATTATTTATCATTAATTAATTATACAAGGATTTCTTTGCATATATAGTTTGTTATAATGACCATATCATAACAATAAGGCATTCCCGAAAATATTTCTTCGCGAATATTTATTTATGATAAATTGTAGATCCGTGCTTGTCGGCACGTACGATCCGAGTTCTGGTCAACGCGAGACTCGCGAATGAGCGCATCGTCCGAAAGTGGAAGGTCTGCTGTCACGTGTAGTCTGTTCATTTATCATGACCTTGAAAACGCTCCGTTCTGTAAACTTATCCACGAATTTGTAACAATATGAGACAATCGGTGTTTTACATAAAGCGCATTTCAATGCATCTCTTCAATGCAATTTTATGCTAATAGCAGCATACAGAAACGCGAACAAAGTAATCGAGTAACGTTTTTTTATCTTATCAATCCGGTGAAGTTCGCTTTGCGTGTCTGAAAAAATGGAAAATATTGTAAAATATACAACAACATTGTCAAGTGTAACTTTTCGCGTTAATGTATTATAAATTACGTTACGTAGTCGTATATATGCATCGTATATACTCAAAACTTTGTACGAACATCAGAAAATTTTCTTGCAATATAAAAAAAACTGTAAATCACAAGTTTTGCAATTTTAAACATCGCTAAGAAACCAATACACGCGCAATTTACTGTACGGCTAGTCTTTAAGATCACGAAGAGGAGCTTTGCGCATTTGCCAAGACACGCAAAGTTTAAATCGTGGAAAATTTTTATCACCGTCTGCAAACGCGATCAGTCTCAGTCGATTCGTAGGGGAGAGACAAAATAATAAAGAACGCAATAGAGAACACTGATCTGCAATTATTTCATTGCGCTATGTGACGTCAACAAGCGTGCTCGCCAATCGCATGTGAGACCACGAGTGAACCCCAAGGCGAAATCGGCGGGCGAACGATATCAGCGCAAGCTCAATTAAAATTGATTTCACGATCGTGGGCGACAGACGAGACTGACCCTTCACCTCTGACAATGACGATTAATTGCGAACGTCAGGCTTTACAACGTCGTACGATAAATTCTGATCGAACTACTTAATAGCGATTAAAGGACCAACGAACACAAAGCATTCCTTTGTGTGCACGTGATCTAAAGAATTATGTATAAAACTTGAAATATCAAAAATTATAAAAATGTTTTTTATATTCTTATTTTATATATAATATATATTCTTAATTTAATTTATAACAACTAATACGAGGCTCATTCGATAGGTAAGATAAATTTTTGCGAGATAGTGCTACAATGAACTGTGTAGTATATGGCCAAGAATTAACACTATTCACAAACTGCCTCATACCTCAAGTTTCAGACAAAAGTGACGCTTAGTTTACATATAGCAGACGTTGGAAGTGAACATAGCAGCAGTGTCATAAAAGTAGAGAAAGACAAATTCCGTGATTAAACTTTTTTATTTAAAGAAGTGGACGGCTACGCAGATTAAAGCCGAATTCACGGATTCTGCACTAGCGTTGAAGACCGTTTATTTTTGGATTAATGAAAAAGAGGTCGGACATCAACCAAAGATGAAGCGCACCCCGGCTGTCCAATTGAAATCACTACGCCAGAAACGATTGAAAAAATCCATTGTATCATCATGGAAGATTACCGAATAAAGGTGACATAGCGTAACATAGCTGAAATTATAGGCGTCTCAGTAGATAGGGTGCATAATATCCTGCACAAAGAATTAGAAATGAAAAAACTTTGTGCACGATGGGTGTCGCGATTGCTGACCATCGATCAAAATCACGCATGCGAAAAGATATTTCGCAGCAGTGTTTGTCGATGCTTAAGCGCAATCCACAAGACTTTTGGCGTCGATTCGACCGTAGACTTGGATCCATCATACACCCGAGTCAAAACAACAATTGAAGCAATGGACAGCGCCTAGTGAATGTATGCCGAAGGAGACGAAGACTGTTTTATCGGCCGGGAAGATAATGACCACTGTTTTTTAGGATTCCCAAATCAGGAATCATCTTCATTGACTACTTACAGAAGGATCAAACAGTCATAGGAGCATATTATTCTACACTTTTGAATCGTTTGTACGAAGAGCTGCAAACGAAACGGTCGAGATTGGCGCGCAAAAAAGTCATCTTTCACCATGACAATACTCCGGCTTACACCTCCACAGTCGCAATGGCAAAATTGCATGAATTAAGATTCAAATTGCTGTTTCATCCACCCTATTTTCCTGATTTGACCCCTTATGACTTCTTTCTATTCCCAAACCTCAAAATCTGGCTCGAGGGAAAGAAATTTTCGTCCGATGAGGAGGTCATCGATGCGTATTTTGAAGGCCTCGAGACTTCCTATTTTTCCGAAGGGATAAAAAAATTGGAACACTGTTGAACTAAGTGTGTAGAGCTCCAAGGAGACTATGTCGAAAAATGAAAAAGAATTTTTCAGAAAATAGGTGATTTTATTGCTTTTTTACCTGACTTATCAAACGACCTTCGTAAAAATAAAGATATTTTGTAGGCGATTAAAATTCACGATACTAATGTTTTGAAAATAGCACATTATATAACAAATTTTTATTCGACTCAAGGATTAGGAAAATTGCAATATCATTTTATTGTTATTCAAAGATCATTGATAACGACAAATTAATTAATAATGTAATATTGTGCAATACAAAATTATATGAGAATGTAACATTGAATTGCGCGTTTACGGATACTTGAATTTTTAAATGTAATCATTCTCGTTATACGATTGAAAAAACATCCATATAATGATTCTGCGAATATGATCAATGATGTGAATCATTCTGAAAATCCGACTGATTAGAGGCACCTATTGGAATGAGTTATTTTTAACGACCAAAATTATTCGTACTTATTCGTAAACAGACACCAAGTGTATATATTGTTACGTTTAATGACAAGTGAGTAAACTCAAGCGAAGACTCATAATTGCAAAGTATAATTAATTAACCATGACGATGTGCAACTTCATAGAATGTTAAGTAATTATGATTGTTAGCGTAACAATATTAAGTAATACCGAATGATAATGAACTGAATAGATCATGCACTGTAAGTAATTTTCTCTAATGAGCTATGATTTAGAATGATAAATATATTTTATTTCTTGCCATTTTATCTTCGGAAAAAAAGAAGATATAATACCTATTACATATAGTCATAATGCAACTATGTTTCTGAAAGCCTTCATAATTTCAAGAATCACTGATATTCTCGATATTCTCCAATTAGATAATTATAAAACTTAATAAATACATATGCATACAATATTAATAATCATGAACGCGTTAATTTGCGGATGTCACTTTACGAGTCTCTACTCGATAAAATGTGCAATTCCGTAACAATAAGAATGTTGAGTATAGGATAGAATGTTGATATGTCGCTAATCAAGGTAAAAGTAGAATTACTTTCCGTTCGATCAATCGTGGATCTTTTTACCAACTCACAATACTCTCGAGATCCCTGCGTTATCATACAATCATGCAAACAATCTTCGATTTCCGCTTTAATTAAATAAATGTTTCTCATCCAATTTAATCCAAATTCTTTATTTGCAAATTTTATTTGAATTTTATTTGAATTTTATTTGCTTGTGATTAGTACATAAAAGTTTGCGAATTTCCTTTTTCCACATGAAATATGTCTTGTTTCATTGATGAGAGATTACGTGAAAAGTAAACTAGCAAAGGTTAAAATAATAACAAAGTTGCGCAGGTGGTAAACGAACAAATGGCGAAAGTCTCACGCTTATCTCACATTAATACGAGACCAAAGTCCGCAAAATGTGTAATGTTACATCATCGAGCATAGTACAAAATACGAGGAACGATTGATAACAGTAAAATTAAAATTCAAAGTGACGTCACGACATTTTTACTCATTTTATATTTTCAAATTAAAAGATTCTCATCAGGAAATCTTTTGTAACTCGAGCTAAATCGATCATATATCGAAAATCACGAGCTTTGGAATATTCAAGTTGAGAACCAGTATTTAGTCGAGCCCCTCGGTCAACAATCAATCTATCCAATGAGTGGCTTTCTTGTTGTGACGTCGTAGGTCATCAAGTCATCAAATTCAAGCGACGGCTGATTTGTCGGCTCGCGTGTTATGTGTCATTATGAGACATTTTATTGGCAAATCGGTCAAAGTCACGTATATTGCTCCAATTGTTGCGGTCAATCGAGTCTAGTTCGCTAAACAATGTGATCAAAAGTATAACTGCTAAGTTAGTCACCGACGTCAAACAATTTCCGCAATCGTCTAATGATACATTCTTTGATCAGATTACAAAATTTGTTTTGCAAAAAGAGTGAAATATTTTGTTTTAATTTTTTGTTACCATCAGTATTAGCATCTTAAATAAATCTCTTTCTAAGAGAACTAAATTTCCGAAGATTATTATATATATGAAACAAAAAGTTTTATATCCATTACTTAAATTTATAAAATAAAATACGTTTCAATTCTGTGCAACATAAATTACTATTAATGATTAATCAACTCATAAATCGACATAATTAAATAATCGATTTATTTGCATCAAATACGTGTCTTCCTTGACGCGACTCCAAAGTTTCCATAAACAATTTGATAATCGTCGTAATTTCCGCGGGGATTCTCTTTCCGCACAATCGCAGCGGGAATATCATTGTCTTCAATGACGCAAGATAATCAAGTAGTAATTTGACGTCAGCGAATACAATCTCTGATAGCAAATTGCGTTGAACACATTGGTGCGTGCTAAAAGTTGTGGCATGCGGTAGCTTTACTACAATTTACTATTTTGGTTCTTTGTTTTGTCGATTTAATAACCTTTGTAGCTTTTGTTAAACTTTATATCTTTTGTTATAATGTTCCTTTGTGTCAATTCAGAATCGACGATCTTTAACTTGATGTTGTTAAAATGAAAATATTTAACACGATTAGTAAAGTAGGATCTCTTATAATCCCAGAAAGAAGCTCAATTATAATAATACAAAATTTTTAGAATATGTTCAATAAAATTCGGTTCTAGAACCAAAATATATCAAATGTCAAATTACTTAAAAAAACTTTTTTTAATCACAGTAACAAATGTAGAATAATTGTAAAAATAACATTGTGTTTGTAATACCTGGGATTTGTCATATCTCGCGCTTAACGGGTTAACAGTCGACAGGCAAATTTGCCACGAGTTTCAGAATGAGAACCGCTCGAGACGAGCCTCTCGTTCAACCGGTTGGATCGCCAATCACGAACCGTCTCGCTACCAACGCCTACCGAACCGACGAATCACGAGCAACCAAGGCGAAGGCTCGTCTTGTATCTTGCACCTCAACATTGAAGCTTTCTCTTCGGCACTATCGTGCTGAATCGTGAGATTTGACGTTAAACCGACAATTACGCTATTCGAACGGACTTTGAGCGAGACGCATGGCAACAATAAATCTCATGTATTCGTCTCACGATGACGAGACGGCAAACATCTCGTAGATATTGACATGATAATGGAAAGCGCGTCACCGCGTGACGCAAGGCAAGATCGAAAGTGCATCGAAGGATGATGGAACTTTTTCGCAAAATTGCGTTGCTGCTTGTGAACGAGTTCTCTAACGGCGAAAGGCTGTACGAAACTGAAGGGCAAGAGAGGATGAAATTTGACCTATTTTATACCGTTTAATATCTTAGCAATATAAATTTTTATTAATATACTCCAAAAAAATTGAGTAAGCAGAATAATTTATATTTCTCGTTCAAAGAACTGAAATTTATTCTTCTTTTTCTTCTTTTATTATTAATGTACATTTGTCACGAAATATTGTTTAATAACTCTGGGTCCGTATGTTCATTCCAAGAATATGACTACGAGATTACGATATCGATTAAAGATTAAACCGCAACAAAAGCGTTTTACGAAATCCTCCTTGTTAAAATAAAACGTGTCGATCATGTAAAACTGAAATTCCGGGAATTAATTTATTTCCCATTACTCATAAAAAAATAATGATAATTCATGGAAAACACATCGGGAACGTTTCTTAGCGAGTGAAATTTATTCGTAGCTGACATAAGTAGAAGTTCGTTATTCAAGAATTACTCAACCGCAATCGGCGACTGCGCTTTTGCACAGTCTGCGCTGCAGACAAAGCAACATCCGTTCTTGCTGATACAGCATTTATGCGGCTGCCCGCTACTTTATATCCACGACCTAAACAAAAACTAAAAATAAGAGTCGCGCCTTGACGATGTCATGTGAAAAAAGATCATTCGCGGATATTTAAAAGTTCTAGGAAGTTTACTATCAACCCGCTAAATAAAATTCAAGCATGCGGGAGGAACAAACACGAAATTCTTTCTCTTTGTTTCTCTTTCTTTCTGTCTGTCTTTCCCTGTCTGAAACGATGCTGTGTGCGATTTTCATCGATACGTTATAACTGCACTCACATTCATCTAATAATATCGTCCGCGCCGGCCCTATAACTTACTTAGGTAGGTCGACATCAATTTTGGCACAGCGTCAATTGTGACATACGAAAAGCATGCTCTCTGTTCGTGAGAACCCATGTTAATTTCGTACATAGTTGCTCATTCACATTCGCAACTCCGATCGTTCTAATACGTGTTATTTCAACTCCCCCAAAAAATTCAATGAGTAACACGATAGAAATAAATATAGAAGATTAAGAAGATAAAAAAAATGCCACATCATGATGCGAAGAACTAAACTAACAGGTAAAAATCGTCGATATCGTCAACGTGGATCGTGAATATTTAAAAATATTTAAAAATTTTCGCGAGTATTATTCAGCCTTCAGTCTTCTTTTTAAACCAAAATCGTAAACCAAAATCAGGTAGTATTTATTTCAGTGAGACTTTTCATGCATCCGCTTATATATGAAAATATAAAAAATCTCGAGTCATAGCATTATATCTTATGACAATTTCATGTAAACGTCATATTTTATACATTATTTATATTTATAGCAAAATCCCAGAATATCCTTATTATTTTATAATGTAAAATATACATTAGATATCTGAAATGATTAATTAAAATTTTGTAATGCGTTTCAATATGTATAAATTATAGGTGATATACGTATTTTTAAATATTTAAATATTGATCAGTATAATGTAAAATGTAAAAAACTAATTGAGCTCTTCTTTTTTACGCAGGTTAAGAAGAATATATAAAATACTACGCAAATATATAAAATAATACGCAAAACAATTCGAGACTTGCTAATTTCGACTACGCAATTGTTCACGGCCAATGGCATTATTAACATCATTCACATGCGCTGAATTGATTGACGCCTAATTTAAATTGATTCACTGGTTTTATGCTACAAAGAACAGTAACATTCCATTAGTGGTATCGCAATTTAGACACTAATTTATCTATATTGATTACAGGAAGATCAATTCAAGATTTTAATCCACCGATAAGGTGGATTGTGAGGTCAAATGTTTTACAATACCATAGATTGCTCTAAGCTAATTAAATTCCACATTTTTCTACTCCCGCGGCGAATGCAAATCGGAACCTTCGGCTGCCGCTTCCGAGAAGAATGTTCATCGTCAATGATATTCAAGAGGACACTAAATGACAATGATACCAAATTGTCCTTCGACACGGACACATGCACGAAATGCAAATCATGTAATTCAAAGTGAGAATAGTATCATGCTATCATATCATTTTGTATTTTCTGTAACGATATATATGTACATTCCGATCTTCACTTCTTACAACATGACTGCAATAGTGCAGAACAGATCTCCATCTAAAAATACGCACGCTATAGCTATCCTATAGCTACTCTAATCGCGACAGAGAATTGCGTTTCGTAAAAGATCATTCAAGTATTCTACATTAATTTCTAATTGTTAAATTGAGCCAAAAGAACACAAATGCTCGCGCGACGATATAAAGATCGTCACGATATAAATTCAATTGTGGTGTACAACATTGTGGAATAGAAGAAATTAAAAAAGAGAATTAAAAATATTTTTAAAATATAAAAATTAACATTTTTAGAAAAATTACCTATCTATATTTAAAAAATTTATTATTTCTATTATTTCGCAAGTCTCTCTGATAATGCAGTAATGCTTTTAATATTCTAACGAATATTCTGCATTTTATCTTTTTGTAATACAAGTTTGACATAATTTTTTTCATAATCTTTTTCATAATTCATATTCAAAAGAGCAAGCATTTATTTTAATATAGGGACCATTCTAACTTTCCACTCTCTAATTGTCATGCATGTTTTATTTAACGCAAATATTATGTAACGCAAAGGAATAAACCTCTGCGAATATGTACACATACATGTACACAGTCATGAAGTTGAGAAGCGTTTGCGAACCTTCACAGACACGTGCTAACGCACAACATTCGGATCTATAACGTACCTTTGTACCCGCTTGGGCGCAGTGAGCCGGAACAATGTTTAAAAGAGAGAGAGGAAGAGCAAGATATTCACTGAAATTACGGCCGCACTATCAGCCCACTTTGGCGTCGTTTATCACCGCGGAGGAAACGAGCGGGCGCGTCGCAAGTGCGAAACTGGGGAAGTGAGAGCCGATCGGGAGAGTCGATCGCGCGTCGGACGTCGCTGACGAAACTCGTCCCCTGACGAAAGGCGAGACGAAAAACGTGAACCTCACGATGGTGCCGCGTTACGTACGTGACTAACTGCTCGCGCGAGTAGTATCCGAGAGTGTCTCCGCGCGCGCGAGTCGGGAGTCGGGAGTCGGGAGTCGGGAGTCGGGAGTCGGGTCTCCGTGTCTCCGTCTCCCTCTCTCACTCGGCCGAATCAGGGTCGAACTTCGCGTACAAGCTGAGCGAACCGCAAGGCATGGATTCGCACTCGCGTTACCAGAGGCCTCGCGTTAACCTCGGAAACGGTAGTCTCGACTTTTTTAAATTGAGACACTATCAATTTGCAGCTGACTTTTATCTCGGAAAAGAAAGAGACTTTCGATATAGCGATTTGAAAGCTGCAATAAATGATTAACTCCGGCACTGCACCCACAAATCCCGCTCACTATCAATCTATTTCTCTTTTGTTCGCAGTCTATCAAACGCTCTAGCCTCGCCCACGCTCTTTCTCCTCTCGAAGAATAGATATATTCGCAACGCTCTGTAAAAAAAAAAAAAACTGCTAACTGTACTCGAGTTTGAGACCGAACCAAAGTGTTTCTTCGAGGAACTGATGCTTTTTTTTTTAAATCAAATGGGGCGAAATAAAAGCAGGTATTTAAAGTTTCGGATTTTTAAAACTTTAATCATTTTCACTGGCTAAAATGATACTCGTCAAATGTTAATGTCAAATGTTTTTTAACCATTTGAGTAGTTAAGATTCTCGTTTAGTTAACGATATTACAACCAAAGGAAAAGGAAAATAAAAAACTTTAAAGAAAAAAGAATGGAAAGCATATTATGTAAAAAGAATAAATATCCTTGATAAAGGAAATAAAAGAAATATGGAATAACTAAAAAACTAGACTTCTCAAAAAATAAAAAAATTACAAGGAAATGACACGAATTAGAAAATTAGTTTTGAACTCAAAAACTTCTACAAGTAACTTAGAGTTAAGTCTTTATTAAATGGTAACAATATGAATGGATGGCGTTTCGTTTTTCTATAAAAAATTAATAAAATTATTCAAAATCAAATCAATCTTACGAGGAATTCTTTATGTTCATTCTCAAAATCCTATTGTGATTGCGATAATAGAATACAAGTAATTCTATTCGATAATAGAAT
>NW_011933412.1:66848-97663 GCF_000187915.1 Pogonomyrmex barbatus | reverse complement strand
TAGGAAAACGTAGGAACGAAATAGTGTGTGTGTGTGTGTGTGTGTGTGTGTGTGTGTGTGTGTTAGGTAATTTCCTGTACGATACAACAATCGATAATATTCCTTATACTACTTTGCTTAGAACTCCACGTAACGATCAAAATAGATCTTACCACATACTTGAAAGTTACATTAAAATATTTTTGCTGACAAATATCTCATTCTTTTTTTTTACTTTTATAACAAATATGTGAAAAACTAAATTATTATCCTACAGCCTCTCTTTATAATATACAAATTAAGTGGCAAAGTTGCTAGGAATAACTAAAATACTAAATATAACATCGAACAAATTATATTAGAAGAAAAATTATAGTTATTGTACAAGTGTATTCCTGTAATAATAATAATTATTATTATTATAGTCAACTCTATATCTAGATATTATTTGTAATCTACTTCTTGAATTTTCTTGTCTTTGAAAAAGCAAAGAAAAAGTTACGTTTGATATTTATGATTTAATTATATCTATAATAAAATAAAAAAGCATGTGGCAATTGTCATTTTGAACATGGAGATAATTTTTGTTAATATTTTCGGAATCAATAAAACTCTTGTCGCATTTTCACATGCAAGGAAAATACTAAACTATAGTCATATCAAAATGAAGAATCGTATTCCGATAATTGGGATTAGAAAATACACAGCAGAGAAGTTTGCATGCTAATTGTGTATTCTAAAAAATGCAAAAATATGAAACGCATGAAAAATTCTCTGCATTCTTGATAATGGACGGTGAAGTATTTATGTACTATTCATTAAAAAAAACATTTACTTTCTTAACATTAAATTATTGTAAAATTTGTTGAATCTATTATTAAGGCTCGGTTGTCTCTCTGTAGCCGTATTGAATTATGACGTCAAAGACGAGAAATGACATGTAAAAAGTTTCTTGCGTTGTATGCTTTGTCTTGTACTTTTCCCTTAAAAACATGATATTTTCGTATTCTTAAAAATACCAGAAAATAAGATATCTGTCCAATAAATTACATAAAAGTGTATAAATAATTCTTGAAATAATAGTACACTGCTTAGCTATCAAAAATTACCAGATCTAGTTGTTTCTGATAGTTGAGCAGTGACAAAAAAGATACTTTTACATGATTTATTGGACAGATATCTTACTTTCTGATATTTTTTTTTACAAGTTTTAAAAATACGAAAATATCACGTTTTTGAGGAAAAAGTACAAGATGTTATACGATGCAAGAAACTTTTTACTTGTCATTTCTCGCCTCTGACGTCACACAATCCATGTTGCGCCGTGAGAGAAAGCCTTAATCATAAATTAAATTGCGATCTTATTGAAATATAATAAAGATTGCGTGCTGTAAACTGTGGGTTAATACAGCTTTTCCTTCGTCTAGATCACTATCAACTTAAGTCATCACATAAAGTATTACTAATGGTTACAATATAAGTATATCGTCTTACTGAAATATCGAAATATCAAAAGTCGTTTTATGTATATGTATATATATTTGTGTGTGTGTGTGTATGTGGGTATGTGTTCACCTAAAATTAAACACGATGTGGTAATAAATATAAGTATCTCTTAGAAAACGTGCTGATCTTTACAATTTGCTTCTGTAAGGTGTACATCAGCTCGATGGGAAATTTGTTATATTTACATGGTAATATACAATTATATGATTTTATACAAATGAAAAATGGCATGATATATTTCTTTTTTTTCCACTAATTTTATTAGTGCATCATTTTATGAAGTTTCAGAATCTTCCCCAATCGCTGCTTTGCTGTTTTCATACCCTTCTTAGGTTTCCGTTCTGGAAAATTTATGAATTTATTTAATCTTCCATATTCTTCAATTACAAGTTATAAAAATATAACTTAAAATACGCAAATTTTGAAATAAAAAAAGAAAATGCGTATGTAATAAAAATTAATACTTTACCAACAGGAACGGGTGCTGCGAGTTTGGCTTTAACATCCTTAAGTCTGTTAGGACTTGTCAGTATTGATCCAAAGGTAGACGATTTTATAATATTTTCAGAAGCTGCGGTGGATGATGTGGTTCCTGCACTAACTACAGCATCCTTTTGCTTCTTTTTATTGTATGTTCGTTTATTGGAACCCTATTACACGCGTAAAATATAATTTAAATCGTTTTCCTTTCATAATGACAACAAAAATGAAAAAGTTGATGAATACAGGACGAAAGACATAAAGAATAAATTACCAAAATAAATTACCAAAATAGAGATATTTAACTAAATATATAAAGTTATTATAAAGTTATATAAAGTTATATAAAGTTATATTTAGTTATATATAAAGTTTATTTTAATTAAATTTCTGTTGTACCTATTTCTAATTTATAAATTAATGATAGCAAACTATAATTAACAATATCTATATGTGTGCAATGGAAAAAAAGTGAAGGCTAATAATACAGTAATAACTAAAATAAAAAAGAACATGAATTATAAATGAAGAAATACAACTAAGAATAAAATTGTGATTACAAAATATATACAATTAGGAAGCTGTAGAAAAGTAAAGCACTACAGAATTTTATATCAAATTGCAGAGATCTAAATATGCCTACCAATTTCTTCTTGGTAACCTTGTCCATGTCGTTATCCAGGTATTCATCCTATGTGAAATATATATGCAAGAAATATGGAATTATGATATTTAAGAAAAATTATGAATGATAAAGCATTTTGTGATAAATAACAATATGAAAAATCAATATATATTTTTACTATTAAATGTGTTTAACTACGTTACTAATTATTGATTGACTGGATTAATATTAATGTATTTAATAATTGGAAAACTTATAAATAATACATTAAATTTTTTATATTAAATAAATTATCAATTTGCGCGTCCGCGCGCGCGCGCGCGCGCGCGCACGCACGCACGCGCACGCACGCACGCACACACATAGCCTATTTTAAATAGTGCATTTTAATATTTCTTCTGTAATTCGTTACAGAAAGTTTTTCCGACGAAAGTTGCATGGTTTGGAGGCGGATACATGAAAATATGGATTTAAATAACCTTTCCAAGTCAGGTCAAAGTCATTTAGAAATTTTTTAATGAAAACTTCTTTTATTTCATATTTTCTCGTTTTTATGTCATATTTTTGTTGACGTCAAGATCTTTTCAAAACTTTACAATAAAGTATTTTTTATTAAATACTCTCTGAATTATGAGACTTGAAAATTAACAGATAATGGCTAAATAAATTTATTATCTTAAATCAATTAAGTTTGAGACCAAGAGAGAATGATGACTTTAACTGATTTTTGTTATCTTCAGATCGAAATTATCTTGAATTTTTAAAATATTTTTTATTCTACTTTTACTCTACTTCGGCATTATCCAAGAACAACGGCATGGACGTAATAGTTTCTGTTCGTTTTGGAGCATCAAAAGTTGTTTGCAATTAAGAGGGGAAAACATGATGAGAAAAATTTGATAAAGATAATCGTTATTTTTTTGAAAGGGTTCATACAATCAATTTCCTCCTCCTCTTTCTACTTTTGTATAGGCTTTTAAAAAGCCTTTTCTACCTCACTCTCATATGCGCTTGTGATGTGCATGTAAGACACCTGTGATGCACAGGTATATGGGATCTACTTTTCAACGCCGGTTCCGAACAGCAAATTTTTGAGGAAGTTCTATGGGCAAGAATACTCTCTCTCGTGGTTTGCCAGACCATTGAGAGGACACACAAGCGTATGAAAATATTTTGGTTCTACCAAGATTCAAACTCGGGATCTCTAGTATACTAGACCAATGCGCTGTCTATGCCACGCTCGCTCTCGACATACAAGTTCGTTTGTACTAATTTGTAAACAATGATTGTAAAGAAGACTTTTTCAGTGATTTGTATTAATGTTATTTTATCTCACATGTTTGTTAAATTTTGAATTTTTTACTTTATTATTGATTCATTCGTATATTACTTGCGTTTTCATCTCTCAATTGTTTATTCTTCATCAATCGTTTATTACTTTTGTTCGTTTGTTATTTGTCACAAGGGGAGAATCAAGGGGAATGCACGAATTTTGCTTAACTTTAAATATGTTTTAGTACTTACACTCTAAAAATTCATGTGCAAGTGGCACAATGTAATTTTCAAATATTCGCGAAAAATTTATATCGAAAATTTTGTAAATTTCTCTGGAAATATCGCGTCTTCTTTACTGCATACACAAGCGAGTTTGGCAGATAGCCTGATGTAGCAGATAAGACAACGGACTGCAAAGCTACACATTACAGATTCCCATTAGAATCTCTTTCAATTTTTTTTTTCCATGTAAATTTTTACAAATATGTATTTGAATGATTTCAATATGCAAATGAATAATTAGGTAATGCATATAGTAGAAAAATTACTATTTGATTAAATTTAATATTTTATCGTATAATTTTAATATCTGCAATGTATAATAATATTGTTGTGCAATTCAATTAAAAATTCCAAAATTATTTCTAAATTCTGCTTTATTTCTATATATTGTAATTCTTTTCGAAAAATTGACATATTTTTGAATGATAACTATCGTAAAAACATTTGAAACATAATATCGATTTATATCAACATATTGAATAAAACTTACATCTTTACAAGAACACAGTTTCTTCCAAATTTTACATAGTTCCAAGTTTACATACGTTGCCAACTAAAGTCATCATTCTCTCTTAGTTTCAAACTTAATTGCTTTAAGATAGTGGGCTTAGTTTCAAACTTAATTGCTTTAAGATAGAGGGCTTATTTAACCTTTATTTGTTTATTAACTTTCGAATCTTATAATTCAGAAAGTATTTAATTAAAAAAATACTTTATTATGTTTTGAAAAAGTCTTGAAATCAGCTACAAGGATTTGAAATAAGAAATAAAAGTTTCCATTTAAAAATTTTTAAGTGACTTTAATCTGACTTTGAAAAAGTCATTCAAGATCGACTCCGTATTTTCATCACGTACCCTCTCCATGCAACTTCTGTTTGAAAAATTTTCTGTGACAAATTACAGAAGAAATATTAAAATATATTATTTAAAATAAGTACTGTGTGTATGTATGCGTATGCGTATGCGTGCGCGCGCGCGCGTGTGTGTGTGTGTGTGTGTGTATGTACAGGATGTTTCAGGTTTTAATGATCAAATTTTATATATTTTGGTATATTTTGGTGAGTCTAAAGATAAAATTAATGTTATATAAATATAAATCGTTTACAGCTTTATTCAAAGGTTATAATAAAAATACGAAAGAGATGTTAATTTTTTACTACGATATAATATAAGAATAAATCAACAATGTTTACATTCAATTTGTTTATCTAAGCTATGTTTACTATTTGAGGTCGTCAAAAGTAGCATGATATTTTTAGCATTTCTAGAATTAATTAATATTCTATTTCAAAATGTCTACCATTTTTGACAATAGAAAATTGACAGCAGTCAAAAATCAAATGTATTCTATGAATTTTATTTTTATTTTGTTTTATTTCGTTGAATGCATCATTAATTTTTTGTATCAATTCATTATATAAATTTATTACATTTTTTAAATAAAATATTATTTAATTTTGGAGGTGCTAAAAGTATCATACTACTTTTGATGATCTCAGATAGTAGATACAGCCTAGAAACAGACTAAATGTAAACATTGTTGATCCTACATTGTATCATAGTAATAAAAAATTAACATTTCTTTCATATTTTATATTTTCATCATAACTTTTGAATAAAACTATAAATATCTATATGTATACATTTTTTTTCTTATTTATACCCACAGAATATACTTACAAAGTTCGGTCAAAACCTGGGATACCGCGCGCGCGCGCGCGCGCGCGTGTGTGTGTGTGTGTGTGTGTGCGTGCGCGCGCGCGCGTGTGCGCGTGTAACATATTATTTATGTGTAAGATATATTATACGTAAAACAAATATATATAAAATAAAGTAAAATATTAAATAAAATAATTTACTTACCGATTGTTTCGCTCGCTTCGCCGCAGCTGCTTCCAGAACTTTTTCTACGGACGTTTTCTTCACACCTTCTCGCGCTGGTCGATTCATCTTTGGTAAAAGAGGACCTACTCTAGCTTTTGGATTCCATGCTTCATCAATTTGACTTTTTGCTTTAGGTTTAAAGATATAATCCTCATCGTCGGAAGCATCTAAAGCTGGATAAACTATAAATAGCATATATTTAATATAGTTCCATCGTAAAAAGATATCATATATAAAATATTTCTTATTATATATACATACTAAAATCATCGTCTTGGTGAACTTTATCGATATTTTCTATCAACTGATCATCGTCTTCATCATCAATGTGCTGATTCCTAATAGACCTTTTTGACGTTTTCGTAGGACTACTTGTTGTTGAATAACTTTGCTGGCTGAACGACAACATCCCGGCAATTGCCTCCCGCGTGGATGGTGATGCCCTGTCGGAACTGACCGTTTTCAATTTATAAATACTAAGACACCAAGAAATCAAATTCATTCCTTCGTACGGCTAAAAATCTTTTAATATAAGAGCTTTCTAATAAGCACTTCGATAATTAATTAAAAATCTTTCTGCTTAAAAACGAACTATATATTTACAGTCACTCGGCATTAATTCTATTCCGAAAATTTGATAACTTTAAATACAAAATTACAAAAGTTTATAAAATGCATAATAATTTTAATGTATCTAATTGTATTTAATGTATCTAATGTATCTAATTATATAATAATAACGTATGTAATTAAATTATAGCAATTAGCTATTACAAATTTTTATTAATCATTATATTTGCGATTAATTAAAATAGTTTCAAAGCAAATGACTACAGTCTACAACACACAGATTTCATGACAAATTAGCATACCCAGTGGGCGGCGGCATAGGTTGACTGTACTGTACTGAGATTGTAGTCGATGGCCTAAAATTATTTTTGAATTATTACAACCATCATAATTCGATACTAGATGATCTGCATCTAAATTTGTACGTACGTGATGTCAAGCCTTTGAGTGCCGTTTCCAAGGGTATATGCTGATGCTTTCAACAATTCTTCTATACCATTCTTCGGCGCGTTATTTAGCACATCAACATTGCCGTCATAATCGCGTTTAAGTCGTTTCGACCTCGGTGCCCGTTTCCGTTTCTGCGATTCGTCTATTACGAGACCGTAATCACTCTCGTTGCTGCCGTCATGAAAATCATACACAGACGATATTTGATTCCATGACAGCGCTTCCTTTGTTTCAAAAGAGTGACTGGTTGCAATACCGCTATCGTATACATTTATATTGTCGTTTGTACTTCTGACAACCTCGTTGTTGCCGAGTTTAAACCTAATCACAGTAGGGCTCTGTTTTCCTGGTTTGGTTAATTGTCGTTTATTATTATTACTGTTGACGGATTTCTCGGTCGCGGGCGTTTTAATTACGGGACACATAATTGGTTTCGGTAATGTAAGCTTTAATGGTGGTCTTGATAATGACGGTTCAATCGAAGCAGGTTCCATTTTATTTGTTTCCTTTAGCGTCACTTTGTTCGTTTCTTTTAACGTCGCTTTATTTGTTTCCTTTATCGTCGCTTTATTCGTTTTAAAAGCATTATCGGCTATCCTATCAGCATAATCAAAGTCTACGAAATCTTTGTTCAACGGTTTCTTTTTCTTTCGTTTACTTTCACGTTCCGGTTTCGGTGGATTTAAGGATATTAAGTATCGTTCCGCATGTCGTATCTCTTTGCTGAGATCTTTCAATAACTTCTGACTATTTATCGTGACTGGTATTTGGCCGCGGCTAATCATGTTATACTAAAATTACATATGTATCGACTTTTATTCCATGAATTACTATATTTTTCAATTAAGATTATATTTTCATATATATAAATAAACATTTTTGACTTACATCCTTATCCGTGTTCCATTGTTTAAGAATTCCAAGCAATGCCTTTACGCCTTGTAAAAAATACGGCGGACACTTCTTCCCCTCGTTATTCAATTCTTTTAATTCCTTCAGTAATTTTTTAGCCGCAAACCAATTAATTGTCTCAAACCCAGGATATTGAAATTTCGCTGGAGTCTTCATTTTTCTCTCTAATTCATATATTCTATAAAATGATGAAATTTGATCGCAAAACGAATAATAAATTCCTTAATAAATTGATATACAAGTTTCCTTTACTCACTGTATTTGCATTTGAATGTTGAGACTATGCACAAAATTTCCACCGAAAACCAGGGAGTCCATTGGCGTGAGCACCGCATGTATCCAGCCTGTGGGAATCATCATCGTTTGGCCCTGTTTAATCACACACTTGTAACAAGCATCAGCCTGATCCCCAAAGAAAGTTTCGCTTTGTGTTGAACTGCACATCCAATGTTGGTACAATTGTAAATTCGCCGGTGTCGGCTTGATGAGATAAAACACTTTCTCGCCACGTAATACATGGTACCATACAGACGTGCCACCAAAATCAATATGAAAATCTGTGAAACTGTCTTTAACTCCCATTAGGCAATACTTTTGTACTTCTGGTCGTTTTATATCACTGTCTTCGGGCCAATCACGTGGCCACACCGAATTAACCCAGTCAAGTTTACGGGCGATGTACGGCGCTTCAACCAATGATGAAAGACTGTAATTTATTTCTCAAATTATATATGTACGGTCTATGACAATTTATAAAGACACATATACAGCAAGGCAATAAATATTGATATACCCAGTATTAGTAAATTCAAGACTTATGACATTAAATACTCTTGTTCGAGAAGGAGAGTTGTAATATTCTACAAAATCTTTTAATTTCATACGTATGTTACTTTGTCTAGTAACATCAATCACATCCATATCCCGATCACCACCTCAAAAGAACATAAATTATGTAACTTTATATATCAAAAAACAAAATAAAATATCCTATGAATATTTTTATGCTTTTATATATTATCTTACCTATATAGGTTTCGACATCATTGACATTAAAACTTGGAGGTGGTACAGTCATATCAAGTCCATCTTTTCCATCAATAATGATAGGAGTTTCAAAACCATTTATTTGTAAATACTGAAAAGTTAATTGGTATCCTTTCACATGTTTCACAATCTCATCAGCTTTGGGAAAGTGTCTAGACTTGAGCTCTCGTATAAATACTGGGGTTCCAGTTTGAACTGGTTTTGTATCCGCATCACATTCAGAATAATCATGTCTATGCCAGTTTGTCCTTACTTTCACTGTAGTAACAAAATAGATATTAACAATAATATAAACTTGTAAATATATTCAAAATGTATAATGATATAACACACTTACTAAGTGAAGGACCACATGTGGGTTCACACCGTGGACAATGATATTTGTCAACATCTATAATTATATATTCCTTCAGATCCACACACCTGCAAGAACAAAATAGTAACATGACATAATAGTGACACAACAAAGGCGTCAATTATATTATATTTATAAAGTATTACGCAATTCTATAAATCGCAAATAAGAGTTTTGATCAATCGTGATTAGCGATTGTCTGTGCTTAGATGACTTTCATTGCATTATCTGTATACTAAACACGGACATTAGGATGAGCGACACGCGATATAGGTTATGTTACCGTCAACAAAACATTCCTCGCGACGTGGCGCGGCGTGATCTGTCAAGTCCGCGACCAATTACAAGGCAAACAGACATTCCTGGAATGTGCGACTCTACGCGCGAGGTTCCTTAACATTTGTAGAAGATCGCAAAAGAAGAAACAACTTTCGCGCGCGTCCCGACGTTTACTTCCCCAACATACACGGAAACGCTTACCCGCCATGGTACCACTCCTTGCACACATCGCATTGTATCATAAACTGTGGCGGATCGTACGTGCGACCACAAAAGCAGTACGTGGTTGACTGCTCCATTTCATCGGCGATTACTAATATCGGACACAACTCCCGTGGCACAATTCCGTCCGAAGCAGCAGCGGAGATGGCATAGTAGGAGTGAAGCGTCAGGGCGTCGCTTCGCGCAAAAAGAAATGGCGTTTGCTGGAGATACGGACCAATCAGCAGATCGCTACGCGAATATAGGCGTGAAATTGAAATATGAGCTCCTTTAGTCAATTGTGCATATCTTATAAAATAAAGTGAAAATTACAAAAGTGAAGAAATTTATTAGATTTCGACATATAAAAAGTTTACGCAAATAGTTTAATGAATTTTCATTTTGTAATTTCCACTTCGATTAACATTGAATTCGTCAATGAAATTTTTCATTTTTTATAAGTTTACATTACGCAAGATTTACATGGCGAAAAAGTTCACATGAAAAATTTCACATTTTCACATTTGAGAGAATTATATAATCCCGAAATCGTACATACATGATCGTAAGTTCACATGAAAAATGAAACTTTTCATTTTTCACGTTTCCGCCCTAGGAGAAAAGTTATAATTGACCTCCTAATTATGATTGTGTTCCTTTTTTATTGTGAAATCATAATGACGTCATGATAGTTCACTGCCGTAGTCGTTCCGAAATTACTGTACTGCCAGTAGCATTATGACGTCGTATTTCGGAACAGCACTGCAGTGGACTGTAACAGTTGTAGACGTTATAGACAAGATGGACAAACACTCGAAACTTTCAATATGCTTAATAGCATTAGAAAGTTTAAATGAAAATAATAGCGAGAGCGATTCCGAAGAAGAAGAAGAACAAATAAAAATAATACGAATACCACTTCTAGTTCGACCGCGTATAAAAAATTATATGGACGTGATAACTAAATACTCAGATGTGGAGTTTAAGAGCCATTTTTGGTAAGATAAATATAACTAATTATAAATATAACTAATGTGTAGTTATATGTATAAAATGCTTAGAAAATAAACATTTATTGTTTGTAATTGTTTTAAATATAAAGTAAATATTTTATTTGTTTCAGCATCTAACAAATTTATTTTTCGCGCGTTCGACGTCATATTGCACTGTACTGCCTCACCTCGAGAGCTGCAGTAGTCGCAGTGGCAATATGGTTGTCATTTATGACGTCATTGATGGAACTAGATGCTGCCGTAGCATGTATGCTAATAACGGAACAATTTTTCAGTACTGCCAGTATTACCAGTAAAAAGGGAAACACAGCCTACATGTAATATACTCGGAATATTTCTATATCTTGATGAGTATATCCCAAATGCATCTTTAACTTGTATTATCAGAACCACCGACGAAATACTATTAAAGAGCGATAACCATGGGAAAATTTTCGTGTCCACTAATGGAGTCCCGGAGGAATCTGAGAATAACTGAAGAACATTGATATAATCAATCATATAATCAATTTTGGTTATACTGAGAATAACAAAAGGAGAATAATCATAGACATATATAATAGACTCAGCATTAGCTATATATATCAGTCCTTGAACGATTTGCGAGAGACAAAATATAGGGGAAGTTCTCTCTTTCTCTTTGCGCAGATAAGATACGCGATGATCTATTGACAGATTATATAACAGTCGTGATGGACAGTTATATTATTCTTTATAGCTTTACTCTATTAAAACTTTCTTTCTCGTATTCAATAAACTTAAAAATATATTATTTCATTTTAAATACAAGTATATTGCTACGGATATCAGATGATCCTCGAGTAGGCCATTTTTATTTGTCAATAATGCGCGCGCAGTAAAGGACAGATATTCTCCGATATTTTGCTTCTCTCACGGTTCTGCCAAATCCATAGACATAGTATGGATAGATCGAGCATGCTATATACCAGGCAATGGGCGACATGTGCGAGTGAGAAGAAACAACACCTAATTTTTTTCTCTCTCTCTAACAGAAAAAGGAAAAATATTAAGTGGGGTACTATGGCTGCGTTCAGTAGAGAAAGCAGATCAGTGAGCGTTCAGTGATTCTTTGTTATGATTGGTTTCTACACCTACATTCAACGAAGACCTAAAGGCAAGGAACAATCATATTGAAAAATCACTGAGCGCTCACTGATCTGCTTTCTCTGCTAACACAGCCTATGTCTATGACAGGGATTTCGCATATGTCGCCCATTGCCTGGTATATAGCATGCTCAGTCTATCTATACTATGTCTATGGCCAAACTCAACTGGTAGTATTGAAGAGTATATGGTATGCGGGGTTTATATTATATGTCTATAAAGATAACATTCATTTATTATCATGTTATTATGCTATTATTATTGTTATTATTGTTATTCGTAAAAGGAACTATTAATTTAAAATTAAATTCATCATAATAACAGTAATAAATAAACGTTTTCTTCCCTTTGTTATTCTCAGTACAGTCAAAAGAGTCGATAATATCAACATTTTTCAATTATATATATATTGACCGTGGCACCACTGAAATTGCTTTGAAAGTTTCGCAATAATATACTCTCTTTTGAGATTACTGTTGTGTACTTCATTATGTTGAATTGAGTATTACATTTTACGGAATATATCGAAAAGTACTTTCAAGATTCATTAAAATTCGAAAATTTATATATAATATGGCTTTTGTATTATTGACATCAGATGATGAAGATTTTACTAATATTGTTAATCGAAGGCCAAATAATGTTAGAAGACGACCTATTCATTTTTATGAATTTGATGATAGATTTTCACGCTCGATTCCAATTATCAAAAGAATGCATTACTGAAGTGTTGAAAGCTATAGAACCTGAAATTTCACATCCAATAGAACAGTAGGTATATGTAGCATTATAAAACAGCATTATAATTGAGAATATTTATTATTGACAAGGTTGTCATTCACAAAGGATAATTGCTATTGATAATAAAAATATAAACAGTAATAATAACAGTAATAATTAATGTAAAATTATTTCAAAACGTATAAAATATATACCTGCTACACAATTGCTGTCGAATGGATTTTATAAACTATCAACTGATGGTTGAATAACATTTTTGACTCTTTCAACTATCAGGTCATCAGGGACACTCATCTTTCCGCCTATATGTCAATTATTAATTAATAGCTGTATACAGTATGCTCATATATACGTTTATAATAAATTCTACATTTATATATCTGTTGCGAAAATTTCTTTATGTTTTTCCGCAAAATGTTTCCTTTTTTTAAATTGTCCTAACAATTTTTTAGCGATGTCACATTTCGATTTGCTTGTATGCACTATTAAATTCACGATTTATATCTAATCAACATTTTTCTTTTTCTTTAACAGTTACCCGTTTTTTAACAGTTAACCGTCTGTTTGCTTGCTTTCAATTATAATTTTTTTATTATCGATGATTTGAATTAAAGTTATTTTTTCATCTGTCGTAAAATTTGGTAGCCGCTTTTTATTTGAATTGTCTTTCATGGACATTTCTTTTTCAGACGAAAAATTCATTTTAAAAAAGGAATCACACTTCTCAAGGAATCAATGTTTATTGCAAATTGTAAAAAATTAAACATCAGATCTCTTTGCCGCCATGCTTTTACCATCTCCTTTGCAAAATCTCAGCTAATCAATCAGATTTCATGTTTAAGGAGAAAGAAGCGTATATTTTGAGTTTCAGTGAATAGGATATAGGTTTACGAACCTAGGGTTAAAAATGAGTTGTAGAATGCAATATATTTAACGCCAACGTCAACTTTAACGGCCGTTCAGCTAAACTCGAGTTAAACTAAAAGTTATGAAACCGGACCTATGTGGTAAACATTTAGCTAAACTTATATGTCATAACTCAGTAAACTTATTGCAGCTTGTTGATTGGTCCAATATTGGCTCTAATGGTATGTGTAGTGTAAATACACAAAAAACATAATATTGGAAAGAGATAATATTAGGTATACAAAAAAGTTCTGAGCTTTTTTTGTAAAATTCAATCTTTATTCAAAAACAAACAAAAAAATATTAATCAGCGAAATATTCCCCGTTTGCATCAACGACCTTTTGCCATCTTTCGGGTAGCTTGCGAATTTCTTGATAGAAGCTCACCGGCTTCGAAGCGATAGTCATTGCAATCAATGCATTTTCGTATCTCTTCAAATCTCACGAAATGTGTATCAGCCAAATGATGCTGCAGCGACCGGAATAGGTAGTAATCGGAAGGCGCCATGTCTGGACTATACGCCGCGTGCGGGAGAAGTTTCCAGCCTAACGCACAGATATGGTCCTGAGTCGCTTTCGCAACATGTGGTCGAGCATTGTCATGAAGCAAGATCACTTTACGACGTCCTTGGCCAGTAAATGGCCTCTTTTCTTCTAATGCATCGCTCAAATTGGTCAATTGTTGTTGGTAGCGGTCTGCCGTGATTGTTTCACCCGGTTATAACAACTCGTAATACAACACACCTTTCCAATCCCACCAGATACAGAGCAAAACCTTCTTGGCGTGGATATTGGGCTTTGGCGTCGATGTCGAAGGTTGACCAGAGTCAACCCATGATTTTCTACGTTTAGGGTTATCATAAAGAATCCACTTTTCATCGCCTGTAATGATTTTGTGCAGAAAATCTTTTTCCGGAACTTTGAAAACAAAGTGAGTGCAGTGTCACGCCGACGATTTTTGTTGTCTTTGGACAATTTATGCGGAAATCCATCTGCCATCCTTCCAAACCTTTCTCATCGTATGTAAACGTACGGAAATGGTTTGCTGCGTAACGCCAAGCTGTTCTGCAAGCTCCTTTTCAGTTTGCGCAGAGTTTATATCCAGCAGTGCTTGCAATTCGTCCGTTTCAATCTTTTGAGGGCGTCCAACATGCGGTTCATCTTCAAGACTGAAATCTCCTTGGCGAAATTTTTGATACCATCTTTTACATGTAGCATGACTTACAGCGTTCTCTCCATATGCAGTACAAATCATTGCAGTGGCTTCAGCAGCATTTTTCTTCAGATGAAACGCGAAGTGAATGGAAAATCGAATATGCTCTTTTGTTATTACCATCGTGAGCACTACTGATTTTTGAGGTTATGTGCATCAAACGCCAAACTGTATGGCTATTTAGAAGGCCAAATGTCAACGCTTTAAAACCGCAAAAGGGCGGAAAGGTATATAAAATTTAAATTGTTATTTCGGTTGTATCTAAAGCTCAGAACTTTTTTATACATGTTCGTGGCCGTGGACGGGCGAGACGGCGATCGGCGCTCGGGTAATGCGTGAATACAAAATAAGAGATCGCTCGGGCGGTCGGCGCGATACTGATCGCGGTGCGTAGTTCGGTGGCGCGGGGCGCGCGCGGCGGCGGCGGTGTCGCACGTGTTCGTCGCGGGCCTTTAAATCGGCGTGGATTTAAACGTGCACGCGTGTCGCGGGTGTTGTCGCGAGGGTGGATATTTCGCGAGGTCGGCGGATCGTAGAGATCGGAGAACGGGTTTGCCCGTTCCCTGCCGAGAGTGCTCGGCTGACGGGGGGTGTGCCCCTCGTCTGTTTGCGTGAACGCCGAGTAAACTCGGCCAGCCGGGGAGAGCCCCAGCTGTGTGCGGAGAAGAAGGTGGCGGTGCCGAGTGTACTCGGCCGACCAGGGAGTACCCTGGTGCTCGGAGAGGTAGTATCGGGGAGAATCCCGGTACTCGGCGGTGGAATCTCGGAACGGCAGAGTCGGGTCGAGCGAACTCGACGCGCTGGGGAGACCCTAGCAACTCTTGCCGTGCGAGCTACGGAGACGGCTTTCGGCCAGGCCAAGCGAACTTGGCGCGTTGGGGAGAACCCCAACAAATCTCAGGCTTGCTGCCGGTTTCGGAAGATCGTTTCCTCGAGGCGAGCTCTCGGAAACGAGCTAGGAACAGGAGTAAACGGAGAGTGTGTCTTCCTGTGGAGAGCGATGCCTTTTTATATCCGAGATCGACCTCGGTATTTTCGATCGGATCGGTCGGATTGGTCGATCTCGGGGTTAGCATCCCTCTCCCCAGGAGCGGAAAAAAAGGATCGGGGGGATGATTGGTTTTTTGGGTAGGGAAGGAATTCGGTGGGAAGGTAACGGCGCGGCGCGGGATGGTTGCGCGCTTGTGGACGCGGTCGTGGCGCGGTGCGGGACGCTCGCTCGGTTACGTGGCGCGGTGTGGGGTGCGTTCGCGCTTGTTGACGCGACGCTTGGCGCGGTGCGGGGAAATACCACGAAAACATACGTGTTTTCGTGGTATTCTCCGACGCTTTCGGAGTTCGCGTGTACAAGTCTTAAAAAAGGAGGCATTGCTGCCTCTTTGCGGCCACTGCCGCACTCCGCCTGATGTTCGGCGGTCCCCGACGGATGGTCGGTCGGGGGAAATCCGGAGGAGGAACGGAGCGGAAGGATGCGCTCCGTTACAATTTTATATTTTTGTTATATTAATTTAAGTATAGTAAATATAGTAAGATAATAGTTTATTAATTTATCACAAAAGGCTGAAAAAGAAATAAAAAAGTTTTTCAATACAGTAAATAATTTATAATTATAATTATAATTAAAGTGTATTTTGTAATACGAATAACTAATATTAATGTAATTCAAATTACATATTAATCTACTAACCAAACCAACTAATCTACTAGCTAAACAAAGAAAATATTAAATAAAAATTTTCAGATAAAAACTTTACATACTTGGCAAAATAATTATAAATAATTTCTGTTCGTACTGCCACATTAACAATTTCATTGTTATAATTTGCATGTTGATTAATTCTCTTCTGTTCAATTGTTTAATAATATCTTCGTCATTCGAGAACGATAATGGGTGCTTTCCAACAAGGAGAGTTTGGTGTTACACAGTGTGGCACAGAGAGACATTGTAAGACACAGTTATAGAGTTTAATTGGAACACATAAGTTACTAAACACGCTCACTAGAAAGCATAAAAGACATAGGAGAAGACCATCACGCATAAACATGAGCCCATTTTTTTCATCCATTATTGCCAGTGCATTTTTTTGAAGAATTATTGATATTTACTAAAATAAATTTAAGTAATTATATGTATTGATTATTTTATTCCTGGCTACAAAGCGCTCTATTTTATATTTGTGAAATAACTATGATCTTTTCGATTTGACATTACATGGAATCTCATTCATTTCAGGTGAGTATAATTTCTTTTCTCTTTCAAGGAAAACTTCTTTTCCCTTGAAACAAGCATAATGCTTAACATCATCTAATGTAGAAATAATTCCTTTACAATGCCAACAAAAGAACATATCTGCAATAAAAATCCAAGAAGAATTTTAGAATTTGTACTAATAAAGGGTCATCAATAAATACGTAATGTTTTTAAGCTTATATATTTCTTTAAAATAAAAAAAACTGAATATTGATTACCTAAGAATTCCGGATTCGGTACTACGTTATTCGAATGCGACGACATTTTTTTTTTGCAGATAAAGAATGCCGTTCCGTTTCTCGCATGATACGCGTGATGTATCATTTATTCTTATCACAATACATTAAACAAGGATAAATGATGCATTATGCGCATCATGTAAGAAACGGAACGCATCCAAAAATGACAATAATGACCGGAATGTATATTAATATCACACTTAAAAAAATAATTTTGCTCGATATGTTGGCGCTATTGACATCCGACACGGCGTCCAAACTTAGGATCGAGTTGTGTTTCACAGTGTCATTCTGTGTCTCTCTGTGTCATAGATGGAAAGCACCAATGTAGACACTGTGTTACACGGTATCGCCTGTGTACGTTGTTGGAAAGCACCCAATATAATATTATAATGTGTCATATCTAAAATTACTAGTTATATTTTTTAATCACAGTTTAACTACTTCTAAATGGCCAAAATCGACCGTTTAAATTGAACTCAATTTACATAAATTTGAGCAAATCGTTGGTTGAAACCAATATTTCGTTAAATTTTGATTAACGAATGTCACTAGGGATTAACTCTTTAAACTGCGTTGGTAGAAACAGGCATTAGGGCCGCAGCACACACTTCTGCATAAGGGTGTCGTCACATGCCGCGTAACTTGCGTAAGCGTAAGTGTCGGTCCACAATAAGTGATTTAAGCTTTAAAAAGTAAGAAATTGACCAATTATAATCGAATATGAAAAGAATACTCGACTATGATTAGTCAATTTCTTACGGCTTAAAGATTAAATACTTATTGTGGACCGACACTAATCTGCGTATTCTAGTATTTTACTAAATCTTAGTATTTTACTAAAACACATTACACCATTCTGAAAGCCTTCTTTCACATAGAGCATATTTCGCGAAATTTCGAGAAATGCGTAATTAATACAACCAATTGCTGATTAGGATTTCTGTTATACTCTCTAATAGAAATGCTAAACTAATTGTAATCTGCGTATCTGGAAAAGTATGCATGGGGAATCGAGACTTTATCTACAAGTATGTGTGCAAACAAGTAGAGTAGATGTGAACCTGATCTGTAAGAATGTGTTCAGAAGTCATTATGAACTCTGACGTGTTGTTATTAATAATATGGAAGCGATGGCAAAAGTGGAAGAAGATGAAACAATCTCAACTAATAGAAAAATTAGACGATACGTTTTAAAATTGTTTGTAATATGAAAACTGATGGTATACCAACAGGAGAAAAGTCATCATAGAATGTGGATGTGTCCGATATTCGCAGAAAGACGAAGATTATTACAGGATGACAGTGACAATCTGGTCAAAGAAATATAATTTGAAGATTACGAAATGTTCTACAATTATTCTAGAATGTCCATAGAAATGTTTAATCAGTTGTTAGATATTGTTGGGCCACGCATTGAAAAAACATTATAAATTAATTTATATATATATATATATATAAACATATATATTTATTATTAATTAATTTGATATAATGATTTAATTAATCATTATATTAATTAATTAACTTATCCTGATTTGATCTTTATTCATTTTGCCGAAAAGCTCTGATTATTCTGATTATTTACTACGTGTGTGTTTCTTCCGCAAAAAAATTAAATTCAGCGTAATAATAATAGCGTAAACAGCACACAGTAACTAGGCGGAATCTGATGTTCAAGTAAAACGATATGATTGATCGGCGCAAGTTACGCTTACGCAAATTATGCCGCATGTGACTGCACCCTAACGCATAATGCATAACGCATAAAAAAATTAACTAATCAGAATCTTTTATTTCCATTATAGGGTAGAAATGGAGGACTATGATTGGTTCATTTTTTTATGCGTTATGCAGAAGTGTGTGCTGCAGCCCTTATACTAGAAGAAGAAATAAACTTTGAATTAGTACAGCCAGTTCAGCTAAAAAGAACAGACCCATAGAAATTGAATCATAGGCAGATACACAAGGGAGCGTCCCGTTTGACTACATTGACTACATTGATCACAATCATTCACAGTGGCT
Organism: Pogonomyrmex barbatus; assembly: GCF_000187915.1. The sequence continues at coordinate 78,305 of NW_011933412.1, read as the reverse complement.
GGTGCCTAGAGGTTTTCTTTGTCCAAACGCTATGTAGCTGTCAATTGCAACGTGATCAAATGGACCTTACCCGATACATAACCGCCTTCATATATCGTTTCAGTTTTTGAAGTCAGCCCCCTTTTTTGGATTGTAATCGAAGTAAATCGTAATCGTTTATATCTGTTCAAGATAATCGTTTTAAGATAATCATTTTTCCATTTTATTTAATGTTCTATTCTTTTCAATGTTACATAAACTTATTAAAAATAATTATACAAATATATATTATTTTTTAAATATATTTGATTATTTTTCATAAATTTTTCAAAAATGACGAATCATAGTCAAAGAATAGAAAAATAATCGACTATGATTGCTCAATTTCTTATGGCTTAAGGCTTAAATCATCTATTGTAAACTGGAACGTTTAAAGTTGCAGCGATACTGCATTATAGTGCAGTATAGCGCAGATAATCTTACTTATTATATTATTTTAAGAACCAAATTGCAAAATCCGACTCTGTAACAAATTTCGTGACTTTGTAAGACATGGATAAAAAAAAACTTGTGACAAAATATCACCTCGAGTAAATATTACTATACCCAAAGAAAAGTTTCTTTTATTAAAAAAAAATTTCAAATTAAAGAAATTTGTGCATTGCTATGGGTGGAGCCCGTTTAATCACGTTGTAATTGACCACCCGCCATTCATAGCGTTTGAACAGAGGAAAACCTCTAAGCACTGGCCGTTGTGAGTAGCTGTAGTCAATCGCAACGTGGTCAAACAGAACGCTCCCATTGCTATACGGTCAGGTGAGATCCAGTCGGACACATCGGACTTACATCCAGCCGTTTACACCCAGTCGTTCAATCCCGATTCACTTCGGAATGAAGTAATATTTCTTAAGTGTAAACGGGTTAATTTCAATCCACTTTAATCTTCTTCTCCTTTTCTTAGCGGAATAAAATCAATCCGGTGTAAACACTCCCTAAATCCATTTCATTTTGAAGTGAACCGGGATTGGACGGCTAAGTGTAAACTAAGTCATTACCGATTGATCGATTAAATAAAAAATGTTACGTTTATTTTACGTTATTTATATTTGATATGATATAATTATATATAATTAGATATAAACTTTTTTTCCGGCTAATTAAAAATTTCATCACACACTTTTTTATCAGACATTGCGAATAAATTAAAAATTAATAAAATAATCAATATCATATTGCATATTTTTTTTGACGATTAGTGTCATTGAAAACACTAGAATCACGTAAAATTTTCATAAATTATAAATCACAGTATATAATGAAATTATGCTCTCTCAAAATATTAATAAAATATTTTGAGAGAGCAACAACAAAAATAGTTTAGAAATCGTCTGATCAGACGCGAGAGAACATTAACCGCTTCTCGCAATCCTTCACAGTCAAGTTACGAATATGGGATTATTACGCGTATTGATTCCAAATAAAATTGTTCGTAATGTACACGTTTATAACGTTTATAATGTTTATTTTATTCACATGGGATTTCACACAAAGTTTATATTATTGCAAGCAACGGATAAGAATATGTAGTAAAATAATGCATCGATGCGCAAAACATAAAGCGATCGCGTCTCAGGCAAAGTAGTCAGAGGACTCTCTCGCGGGCCGCGGGGGGGGAGGGCACGGCGCGTCGTGCCAATGACGCGGCTCATGACGTATTGTGACGCGGCGCAGGAGCAGGTAAGTACTCTCAATCGCCGGACTCGCTGTCCATAGCTGCCGACGTGATCGTGCTTCGGTGTTACATGTCGGATGTGTCGACTAAGGTAAGTGTTAATTTTGTCTATTGTTTTAGTGTATATGTATTCGTGTATAATACTGTGTGTGTGCAGTGTGCTATATGTTAGTATTTATATATTTATGTAGTTAATTATATGTATGCGTGAATATTTATATATGTACTTTAGATATATATTTATATATTATGTGGTGCTGCCACATCACTCCCCTCCGTAAGAAACCGTCTTACGGGCGATAATAATCGGGGAATTTTATTCGGCGCCCTGATTTAGTCTGTCTCACTGTTTCTTCTTCTTCCTTGATCTCTTTTTCAGGATTTTCGTATGGGATGCTGGTCTCTTCGTTTTGTTCTAGTAGGCCGGTTTCAAGCGGTCTATGGATACGATGACTGGTTTTCCATTTACTATTATTTTGTACACTTTATTTTGTTCCTTTCTATTACAGCATGTGGACTGATGTATGCAGGACGGAGTGAGTTTCGTATCGTGTCATCTCTTAAAAATACGTGTCTCGTCTTCGTTAGATCCTTGAATACGAACGTATTTTACTTGCAGTGTCTCGACGTTGCCACGAGTTGCAATTTTTGCGTTATTTTTCGTAGACGTGCTGTGAAGTCAACCGGATCCGTCGTGGTCGCCGTTTGAGGGTGGAAAAGTTCCCCAGGCAGCTTGAGTGATTCTCTACACGAGTTCTGCAGACGTTTCAAGGTCTTCTTTGAATGCACTTCGAATTCCCAGTAGTACAAAGGTAGATTGTGATTCCGTCCAACTCTCCTGTGCATGACGGACGATGGCTGCCTTGAGTTGCCTGTGGAATCTTTCCACCAGTCCGTTGCAGGCGAGGTGGTATGCCGTTGTACGACGATGTTGGAAGCCAGCTATTTCGACAAATATTTGAACAGAATGGATTCGAAACAAATCCTCGAAAATGGCACACCAACAGAGTGGATTCGAGTTGTCTTCCGCGATCCGTGACTATGTGCATAGGACAACCAAATCTGGATCCATCCGGAGATTAACGCCTTGGCTACTGTCTCTGCAGTCATATTCATTATGAATATTGCCCCAGGCCATCGCGTAAATCTATCCACTGCGATGAGGCAGTAGCGGTATCCGTGTGATGGTGGGAGAAGTCCGATAAGATCCACGTGTATTGAGTGAATCTAGCTTTCGGTAGTTTGTATGTTCCGAGGGCTGATGATACGTGACGAGTTGTTTTCACCTGTTGGCATCGGATGCAAGCTCTCGATCACGCTCTGCAATCTTTCTTCAAGTTGAGCCACACGAACCACAGCCACTAATTTAGCTGAGATGTTGGAGCTTGGATGACTGAGTGAATGGAGACTCTTGAAGACCTGTGCGCGTAGATCCTTGATGACGAATGGCCTAGGTACTGGTGTGCTAGCATCACAGTATAGCTCATCATGAGTTCCTGGCAAGGTTACTTTCTTGAGTTGAAGAGGTGTGCCATTTTCGAGGATTTGTTTCAATTCTTCTTGCTGTGACTGAGACAGCTGTTTCATATCAAGCGGTTTTTCGATGAGATCAGTTTTCGACAATGTGTCTGCTACGACATTATCTTTATCCGAAATATGACGGATGTCGGTAGTGAATTGGGCGATGAAGTCGAGGTTTTTGAACTGTCTTGGTGAACAATTTGTTTGGACGAATTAAAGGCAAAACAGAGGGGCTTGTGGTCCGTGGTCCGTACACAGTAAATATTCGTGCTTCAAGTATATGTCTAAAGTATTTTATAGCCTCATATATTGCCAGTAACTCTCTATATGGCGAGTAATTAAGAGATGAGCTAAATGTTCTCGAAAAAAATGCGAGAGGTTGCCATTCGCCTTCTTTCAATTGTTGCAATACCGCGCCGATTCCTGTGTCCGAAGCGTCCGTAACGAGGGCTAGTTGAGTTTCACAATCCGGGTGTGCGAGAAGCGCTGCTTTGCAAAGACTTTCCTTGCATTTTTCGAAGGCTGCGAGTGTGTCGTCTTTTAGTTCGATCGCTTGTGAACTTTTTACGCAATCAGCAGTGAACCCATTGAGTGGAGCTTGTAACTTGGCCGCTCCTGGGAGAAATCTCCTATAAAAATTTACCATCCCCAGGAACCTTCGCAGTTGTTTGACAGTTTTCGGTGGTTGAAAAAGTTTGATGGCCTCAACTTTTGTGTCCAAAGGCTTTGTTCCTTGCCCCGAAATGTGGTATCCCAGAAATTTGATTTGTGAGACACCAAATACGCATTTTGCTGGGTTTATTATGATATTGTATTCCTTGAACTTGTCGAATAGTTGTCTTAAGTGCGATTCGTGTTCTTTTTCATCTTTGGAGAATATAAGGAAGTCGTCTAGGCATAAACGAAGTTCATTCCTCTATTACTTCATCCACGAACTGTTAGAAAGTCTGTCCTGCGTTCCGAAGCTCAAATGTCATATATGGGAACTCGAATAGCCCAAACGGTGTTGTTATAGTCGTTTTTGGAATGTCAACGTGTATTGGGATCTGATTATGTAGGGTATCTGATTATAAACTTTTACCAAATCGATTGTGGAGAAGCCAGTATATCCTGCTTGTGGTTGTGTAAGAAATCATGTATGTGACGTATTGAGTATCGATCTAGGATGGTGCGCTTGTTGAGCATCCGATAATCACCACATGGCCTCCAGCCATTTTCTTTCTTTGGTATTAGGTGAAGGGGTGAAGATCAGGGACTTTAAGATTTTGCTGTGCCGTTGTGTAGGTCTTCAAATTCTTGTTTAGTAATCTTCAATTTGTCTGGCGCCAGCCTTCGGGGCGTGCAGTGGACTGGTGGACCGGGCTTGGTACGGATGTGATGTACTGTGTTATATCGTGGCTTGCTTTTCTTTCCAGGCAGTCGGGTAATTTCGGGGTATTCTCTGAGGATGTCATAATGATTTGATTTGCCATATAGTGTCTTAATGGAAGATATGTGACGATTTAGCTGTAACTGCTGATGAAGAGAGTGACGTGATGTTGTCAAGTAACCTTTGATTTTTGCAGACTATTAAGTTAAAATGTGAGAGGAAGTCGATACGCCTAATGGGTTTGCTGACGTCTGCCACGGTGAAAGGCCAGCTGAACTCGCGGCGTAGTCCTAAGTCCAATTGTAGATACGCAAAGCCGTATGTGTCGATAACCGTCCCATTTACGGCATATAATTGGTAGGTAGTTTTGGATCGGCGTCCGCGTATTACTGTCCTCGGGAAAACGCAGAGGTCGCTTCTTGTATCGACCAGAAATTGCGTCTTCGTTCGATCAGTGACGAACAGGCGACCTGATTTTCGGCAATCGTTAGTCGCCATTACCGACTGCCGCGTGTGTTTCCCGAGCTTGGATCGAAGTCGCAGGGCTTGACACATTTTGTAGATTTTTTGCCAAATTTAGAATGGTACCAGCAAGTGGAGTATTTTCGGTAACTGAATTCAGATCTGGCGTGGCTTGGGCTGTGTCCTCAGTTATGCTTGTCGGAGCGTTGCTTGGATCTGGATCTTGAATATCGGCCTGTAGTCAAGGCTTTAATCTGTCTCAGCTCCGTGATTTGCTTTTCCATTTCGTCGATTATTTTGTCTCTGGATGTACTCGCTACTTGTGGGATATTAGATACGAGCTCCTTTATGCCAGTTCGGCCAGCGATTCCAACGGAGATTATGGCTGAGATGCTATGAGTGTCTGCATATTCGTTGGTAAACGGTTTGTCCAGATTGTTTTGAGGAAGCTTTCTGGTATGTCGGGGCCTGCGAGCTGCTTGAGATGGCGTAGGAATTGGGAAGATTTCTTATTCCCTAACTCTTCTTCCATTAAAAAGTTGTTTCATCTCCTTTTCTCTTGAATCACAGTCTTTTAATGAGCTCATTTTTAAGCGTTTCGAATTTATTATGCGTTGGTGGATTGATGATGATATTTCTAATTTCATTAGCGTATTGTGCTTCTAAATACGAAAGCGCGTAGTAGAACTTTGTATTATCTGCTGTGATTCCAGATAAGAGAAAATGTTCCTCTACTTGTGTAAACTACAGCTGTGAGTCGTGCGCATAAAAAGGTGGGACTTTCATTCCTATGCGCTATGTGTCAACCAGTGGACAACAATATTTCACCGCCATCTTCGGCTTGCGCGTCTTCAAATGCATTGTCGTCGGATTTGGATCTTGACATTATTAAATAGTTTTCTACTTACTGCGTTCCCAGGGTTTCAAGTCGGAGAAGTTCTCGAAGGTTGCGATCCGATGTCCAGGACAGGGATCATCAATGTGGGGTATTATGCGTATTGATTCCAAATAAAATTGTTCGTAATGTACACACACAACGTTTATTTTATTTATATGGGATTTCACAATAAAGTTTATATTATTGCAAAGCGCAAGCAACGGATAAAAATACGTAGCAGAACAATGCATCGATGCGCGGAATATAAAGCGACCGCGTCTCAGGCAGGGTAGTCAGAGGACTCTCTCACGGGCCGCAGGGGGGCATGGCGCGTCGTGCCGGGCCGCCGATGACGCGACGTATCGTGACGCGGCGCAGGAGCAGGTAAGTGCTCTCGATCGCCGGGCCCGCTGTCCATAGCTGTCGACGTGATCGCGCTTCGGCGTTACATGTCAGATGTGTCGACTAAGGTAAGTGTTAATTTTGTGTATTGTTTTAGTGTATATTTATGTATTCGTATATAGTACTGTGTGTGTGTGTACAGTGTGCTATATGTTAGTATTTATATATTTATGTAGTTAGTTATATGTATACGTGAATATTTATATATATACTTTAGATGTATATTTATATATTATGTGGTGCTGCCACACGAACAATCTTCGTAATTAACCAAAAATATGGCTGCAAAGAAATACGTATACTTTTGTGTAGTCGTGAGCCTTTAGCATACATAGTTTAAAAAATCTTTTATTTTATTAAAAAAATAATTTTCTTGATTTAAAATAACCACAACAACAAAATTATCTTTTACATTTCTGTCAATATTATTTTCCTCGAATTAAACAATTATTTATTTTATTTAAACAAATAATTTGAACAAATAATTTATTTATCTTAAAAAAGACGAATAACGTCATTTTTTGAAATCAAATAAATTTTCATTTTAGTTTAAAAAAATCAAGTTAAAAAAATAGATTTTTTCAATTTAAATATAATTTTTCTGGTGCACGAGATAAAATATGATAGAATACAGATTTGTATCTGCACCGCATAAATGAGGTGTAAATGAGTTGGCTTATTCCTGCTGACGCTTAAATATTTAATTATAATTATCTGAACTCACAAAACTTGTTAATAACATCTTCATAATTCTTTATACAAAATACAACCAATTCCATACAAGAATTATTACTACGTTTACACGGTCCGATTTACAACGAAGTTATAACATCGATGTAAAAGATATTTATTAGATTCGGAAAAATAAACAGAGATCGACTGGATTTGAACTCGGGATCTCTCGTTTACTACCAAGACTTAGTCTGCACGACCGCGACTCTTCTATGTTAGCTGTTTATAATCCGAATTTCGCTTATTTCGTCTATTTCTTATAGATGTTATAACTACTGACATTAGATGCCATGTACACATTATTTTATAACGAAGTTACTACATCAATGTAGTAATTCAAAGTTGTTTGGTGAAAAAGCTTAGGGCCAGTCTCACTAACTCCGGTTAACGCTATCGGCCGGTTAATTTGGCCAGCAGAATTGCCAATAGCAAAAAATAAAAAATCGGTCTCGTACTTCCTAATCTATTCAGGACAAAGAGAAAGTGTGTAAAGTGTAAATTATAATAAAATAAGAATATAATTTTTTAATAGTTATATAAATATATGTGCTTTGAAATATAAATGTTTACAACAAATGTTTACAACAAGAAATTAGATTAGAAATCACAAAGTTTTTACTTTTGCAATTGGCAGTTCTCAAATTTAATCCTGTTAACGCTGTTTAACTTATCCAGAATTGGTAGGACCGGCCCTTAGAGTTACTACATCGACCTAAAAAGGATGTATAAACGGTTGCAGTGTAAGGATGACGATAATGCCAACCATAAAAATTAAACATCTTGACTCTTCATTGTTTGTAAGGTTGGTTAATATTTTGTGCTATACACAAAGAGAGATCAGAAAATAAAAAAAATCAAAATCAAAAAATGTGAAAGTCACATTCTTTTAGACTACAATTTTACCACAAGCAAGTATCTAATTTTTCATCACTTTACATTGATATTAAAGAAAATTCTTGACTCACTTCATTTGAAAGTTGTTAAGCTATTTCAACTTGGTGGGAGTAAAGCCTGAGATAAAGATAAATCTGAATGTGTAAATGTGACTCATTTAAGTAGGAGTTATAACATCAATGTTACTAAGTTAGAAGCCCGTGTAAACATACTAATTGTCTAATTTATTTTCGATTAATTTTTCGGGCTAAGTACATGGTATAAAAATAATTAATTAATTACAATTAACTGAATGACTAACAAATCTTTTTAATTGCACTTCAAAATTCATTACATATGAAATACAATACGAAATACAAATGATTTAAAATAATAATTTTTTAAATCGGCATACTTCTCGGGTCAAGTACATATAAATGTAGCGAACTGATACAAGATTTAGAGTTGATTTATAAAGGCCGTAATTTGTTAACTTATGCCGTAACCGTAAAAAATTGACAAATCATAGTAGATTATTCTTTTACAATTCAAATGTGATTAATCAATTTTTTACGGCCTCCATAAATAAACCCTAAGTTGAACCAAGATTAAAAGTTAATCTACGTTGATGGAATTGAGCATTAATCGATGGAAACGATTGAAAGTAAATAATACCAACTTTACTTTTTATAACAATAATAATCGTTCATTATATATCAGTAATTCTGTATAATTGATAATTTAACAAAATTATTTCAAAATCCATTTTTTTACACAACTATAAGTGTAACTTATATATGTATTCTTTAGAAATTAAATTTGTTTATATTCGACAAACAGAAGTTATATTGGTTTTACTGAAATGTCAGTCTTTCTCACTTCTACTTTACTTCTGAAAACAGCATATTAAATTTGATCCGTACTGAAGTAGAATCGAAAAGGGGAGCGTCCTAAATGCGCACATTTTCAATCGGACACACCACTCACATCAGTCAATGCCTAGGAATTTTCTAATGAATCACCTATCAAAAATTTTTTATTTTGATCAATCAATCGGTAATGTGTCCGATTGGATTTCACCTATCGAAAAAAGGGATCTGATAGCACACAATGCTGATTGGCCAATTAAATATAAAATTTTCTGATTGGTTATCCATTAGAAAATTCTTAAACAGCGGCTGATGTGTTGGATGTGAGTATCGCACTGTACTAACGGGACTCTCCCGAATCGAATTGAAGACTTTGGTGGAAACTAGACCAATAATAGGGTAATTAACATAAAATAACTAGGTGGAATCTGATGTTCAAGTAAAACGATGTGATTGGCGCAAGGTATGCTTACGCAACTTAAAACTGTCGCATGTGACGGCACCCTGAAAATTCATACGGAAGTTGCGAGTATAAGTAGTTTTATTATACACAATAAAAAGAAAAAAGAGAAAATAATATTGATTAAAAAGGAATAGAAAGTTTGTGTCATATTATCTGAAGAATAGGTTGAAAACATTGTTTAAGTCACCACCTGGCGGCAACTCGGAAAAGAAATAATTCTTTAACTTGTATTTCTCAGATATGGCAAATTTATTTAATTTTGTGTTATCATCCTCCGATGATAAAAATGATCAAGTATAAGTGTCAGTCCATAATAGATGATTTAATCTTTAAAAAGTAAGAAATTGACCAATTATAATTGAATATGAAAAAAATAATCGACTATGATTGGTCAATTTCTTACGACTTAAAGATTAAATACTTATTATGGACCGACACTAACACCGAAAAAGAAAAAGATTTAAAGAATGCAGTTATTAATTAAGTTATTTTGAAGACTTGGATGATATAGAGTTTAAAATGTGATTTCGATTAAACAAAGAATCAGTTTTATTAATATTAAAAGAAATAAGAGAAAGGTTAGAATTTTTTACTAACCGGTAAGTTAAAATTATCATATAAAATTAAATTTTTTAACATTAAAGAAGAAAAAAATCAAATATAAATTTTGAGGTTGTGCTGTATGTCCGTAATAGCAAACGCTGAATCAATCAACATTCAAGGTTCTTAAGTTTTCTAAAGTTATATCGCATAAGTTATAAGTTTAATTAAACATTCTTAATGAGGTATTTGTAGAAACCAATCAATATTAAATTGATAATTAAGTCTAGGCTGTGTTCCGATATTCACTGCCAGTACTGAAAATCTATAATATACGTGACCTGAATTATATATTTTCAGTGAATATCGGAACGCAGCCCTAGTTTACAATGACATAACATAAGGTTATAAGCACAATACATACAGAGTGCTTTCCAACAACGTACACAGGCAACACTGTGTAACACAATGTCTACACTGGTGCTTTCCATCTATGACACAGAACGACACTGCGAAACACAGCTCAATCCTAAAGCCAGCGGCACACAATGCTTTTTTTTCTACTGGTTTGCTAATTGGATTCGCGTGTTTGCTGAGCTCTTGTCTTCGATTGGTATGTTTTTTTAGATCTAAAAGAATATACCAATCAAAGACAAGACCTCAGCAAGCACGCAAATTTAGCTAGCAAATCAGCAGGAAAAAACATCAGGTGCTGCTGGCTTAAGTTTGGCCGTGTCGGACATCAATAGTGCCAACATATCGAGCAAAATTATTTTTTTTAAGTGTGGTACTAATATACATTCCGGTCATTATTGTCATTTTGGATGCGTTCTGTTTCTTGCATGATGCGCATAATGCATCACTTATCCTTGTTTAATGTATTGTGATAAGAATAAATGATACATCACGCGTATCATGCGAGAAATGGAACGCATTCTTTATCTGCAAAAAAGTCTTCGTCGCATTCGAATAACGTAGTACCGAACCCGGAATTCTTAGGTAATCAATATTCAGTTCTTTTTTATTTAAAGAAATATATAAATATATAAATATATAAGCTTAAAAACATTACGTATTTATTGATGACCCATTATTAGTATAAATTCTAAAATTCTTCTTAGATTTTTATTGCAGATATGTTCTTTTGTCGGTTTAATTGTAAAGGAATTATTTCTACATTAGTGTCGGTCCACAATAAGTATTTAATCTTTAAGTCGTAAGAAATTGACCAATCATAGTCGATTATTCTTTTCATATTCGATTATTTGGTCAATTTAATTGGTCAATTTCTTACTTCTTAAAGCTTAAATCACCTATTGTGGATCGACATTTAGATGATGTTAAGCATCATGCTTGTTTCAAAGGAAAAGAAGTTTTCCTTGAAAGAGAAAAGGAATTATACTCACCTGAAATGAATGAGATTCCATGTAATGTCAAATCGAAAAGATCATAGTTATTTCACAAATATAAAATAAAGCGCTTTGTAGCCAGGAATAAAATCAATATATATAATTACTTAAATTTATTTTAGTATATATCAATAATTCTTCAAAAAATGCACTGGCAATAATGGATGATAACGAAAAAAATGGGCTCATGTTTATGCGTGAGTGTCGGTCCACAATAGGTGATTTAAGC
>NW_011933412.1:41695-52484 GCF_000187915.1 Pogonomyrmex barbatus | reverse complement strand
AACTATATATATATATATATATATAGAGTGAAAGTCAACTTTGATTTCTTAAACAGAAACTTATTATTTTTATCACGCGATATTATTTTGCATAGAAAACGAAGCAACGTAGGAACACTTGTTTTATCCGATCTTATTTTCGAAGATATTTAACAAAAATATTATGATATATCACTCGTTCACTTCTTAGCGTTGACCCATGATCAACGACATAAATGTGACGGGGTTTGATTCCTTTTGTTTTGTTTTTTTGTTGTTTTTTAGAATACTAGAATTACAAACGAGTGTTGCGCGCGCGCTATTTATCTTTTTCAATACAAGAGCACAAATTAATATAATATTATTATACTACTGTTACACTATAATATTTTTTAACTTCTTGATACACAATTGTCAAAATCCTCGCTGTGAAATCAATACAATGACAGCTATTCACGAAGTTAGCGCGGTGAAAGAACCAATCGCGGAAAAGCATCAACGATAAACTTCGAAAAAAATTTCGAGAGATGCGAGATCGATGTTATGCCTTTTTTTTAGAAAGGATTTAAAGAAGATGCTCAAAGTGATGTCTGACTGTCCTGCCATTCGTTAAATAGATCCGCCTTATGCGGACATTGAAACTTAGTTTTTAAGTTTGGTTTTATAATTTGTTTTGCATAGATTTATTCTTGTTACTTTACTTTCGATATTGCTTTGATTATTTTTTTATCCTCTTTTATTGAGTCTGTGACACTCTCGGACTCTTCTAAGTTATTTCTTATCCTTTCGGCGCTTATTCGATGAGTTATAACTTTAGTCTTTTTCGACCTTTTTCAAAATAAATGCAGTTTAAGAAGCGTTTAACATGTATATGATTCTGAGAATGCAGAGATAACTACAGAAATGCTGTTAACGTGTACAATGAACGTTTTCCAGATCAACTGGTCTCGTATGGCATTTCTATGCATAAAGATAAGAAATAACTTAGAAGAGTCAAATAACTTTGAAAATGTCCATGAAATCACAAATTAAAAATACTATCGCATGTCTCCCTTGAAATCAAATAACTTTTGTCTAAACGCTTTTGTTCTGTAGTGCTTTGTTTCTGAAATAAAAATTCGCCACGCTTTAAATGGTCCATTCTGTACACACACACACACACACACACACACACACACACACACACACACACACACACAAACACACGCGCGCGCGTTCATACATACATGTATGTATATATGTACATATGTATATATTTATATGTATATGTATATATTACTGGTATTACTGGTATCTGCGTTACGTAATTATCTTATTTTCTATTTTCTATTTTGCACTTTGAAATACTTACGTGTGTTTACGTAAATTTATCTCCCGAGTTTAAAAAAAAAATTTTTTTACGATAAATATTTATTTTCAGTTACTTCCGACTTAAATTTAAATTTAAAAAAATTTTTTATTAAAGAAAGAGTCGATTGAATATTTTTCAAAGAATCCGTAAATATTTAATGGTTAATAGTATAAGATTGTGTATATGACATACGATGTATAATTCCATGTCTATATATAACCAAAGTCAAGATAAAAAGTATCGCTAGAGACAAGAGAAGAAATCAAGCAATTTGCATACGGCATAAATATTTCAATATCAGCGAGGTGGTATAGAGCTCCCCCTTGAAAACCATCTTTTACTCCACCCTACCATTCTACGGTAATTGCGACGTGTCCGCAATGTCTTATTCAATAAGCAATCGATAAAATAAAATATAAGCAAACTTGTGGGAAAAATGCTCTGCATGCAGGCGTATTGTTGAATCACACAATAATTGCATTACTACTGATATAATATCAGACTCCATAAATAAGAGTCCCATCGAGTCCACGTCGGCGATCGCGAGCAACGTATTATTTTCGGCGACGGGCTTGGAAACAAAGATATTTGTGCAACGCATGAGTTGCAAACCGCGCGACCCGCATTCGAATCGCCCTTTAAATAGCGTGGTGTCCTACCTCGGGAGGGGGAAAACCGAGAAACGAGAGAGGACATGTGCTCTGCACATGGCGCCTCTAAAACGTGGTGCATCTAGAGACTGATTTGCGCCGCGCAACGTACGATCGACCTGTTGAATTGAAAACTCATCATTAGCCATTTTACACAAGCATACTTGATGGCAGTTTGCCATTCTAGTTGCATGTTATTTAACAACAATTGCATTAATCTCATTACGTTATATTTTCCGACAATTGTATTAATCTCATTACGTTATATTTTACATTTCTTATCAGATAAAAAATTAAACTTGGTTTCTTTGATCGAATTTGATAAGACATAAGAAAGATATACGACGCAGGCTCCTCCTCATTCTTGCATTTTTTATTTGTGTATGTCGAATATATTCGCAGAAATATACAATAATTTACCACACGTAACATCGCTTCACTAAATCGATTAAGAATTCACTTCTTCATTTCCCGCATTTGCTATCGTTTGCAACCGTTCGAAGTACTTGAGAAAACAGAATGCGCAGTGTAAATTTCAAATATTATTCCTTTTGCTAAACCTTTCATTATTCAATGATTACAGATGTAAGCGTTAAGTTGCCAGCGCGTGCAATTCTTGTTACGTTTACCAACGCACAGACGTTTCTGACTGCTCTTCCATTAATTGTCGAATTACGTTCCTGATTGCGGTACTAGAAACGAAGAAATTTCAAGGAGCGCCAAATTGCGCAACCTAATCGGCCTCTGGACTCGCGAATGCGGAAACAACCGCGAGGGCGATAAATGAATCGGGGTCGTCGGCGGCGGCAGTGGCGATGGCGATGGCGATGGCGGGGTCGAGATCCGAATCGCTCTTTAAATAGCCACGCGGAGGGTTGGCAAAAGCGTGAAACAAAAAAAGAAAAGAAAAGAAAAGAAAAGGCAAGGGATGCATACACGTGCGCGTACACACAGTTCATGTGACGCCTCCAAAGGCATTTCTCGAGGTCGCTTCGTTCCGCCGGGGTCGACCTGATGAATGGAAACGTCGGTATTATTGTGTTTACACGCGGGACACACGGGTGCCTCTCTCGCCACACTTGGCGTGGAAACATTCCATTCATAAAGCGTTCCGCGCGTTCCTCTCACCGCTGCACACACCCCGTCATGCGGCCCACACATATGCACATGCACACAGACACATACACACACACATACGCACACATATAGACACAAATGGAGAAGGGTACACGACCCTCTGCCTACCGCGCGCGGGGGTTGACACCAGTGACGTATTCAGAATTTCGTTGCCGCACCGAGGGATGGCCACGGCTCGCCCCGAGATAAAACCGCGCGCGGAGATTTCCTCGGCTCGATGATAATACAGGTATATCCACCATCCTCCCTCGAAAATAATTCTTCGCTCCATTACGCGAGAAAACGGAGAGATTCTCGCGAGATGCCGCGATTCTTTTCTCGCCACTCACATACGTCTAACAATAAGAAAACTTGATTATTAAAGATGTGCGAATTTTTGTGTATCATGATTCTCGTTCCTCGTCACGGACCGTGTCGATTCTTGACTATTTGATCTATTTTATATATTAATTTCTCTTGTACCGAGCGGGAGATGAATGATTTGTCATCACATTTAAATTTTTAACAACGCGACAGTTTCAATTGAGCTAAGTTTTAATTTTGAATAAAATTTACAAAATTAATACATATAATACATACATACATACATACATACATACATACATACATATATGTAAAATTACGAAATGTTTTCATATTCCTTATTTTTTTATAATTATAATAATAAAAAATACATTCCTTAAACATTGCTGATTTTAAAAAAAGAATTATCTTCTTTAATAATTTAATAAATAAATTATATTACTGAAAAGTATATTATTTCATATAAATTTAAATAATGTAAATTTGAACATTACTGATATAAAATTAATGTAATATTAAAGAAAAGAAATTAGAAAATATGTGTTTACTCAATTAATATTATATAATATATGTCTATGCATATTCTTCCGAAAATTACAATGAGTTTATTGAAAACATAATAGTTTTTCTTGAAAAGTATGATATTTACTTCTTGCAACTTTCTTTAACGTTCAACTTACAAGTTTATACAAATAAATAAAAAGTTATTTTAATCTTAAGCTTATGAGAATCGTCATTTTTATATTTATATTTAAAAAACACACACACACACACACACACACACACACACATTCATTTTATATTTAAATATACGTTGATTTAAATATATATATTGATCATACAAATATACAAATATTACAAAACACATATTTCTTATTCTTTCACAGACTTTCTATTCTTTCTTTATGATAGATATGATAAATGTAAAATGTAATAACATGATAAACATTACTTTTCTCTTTTCATCTTTCCTTCCACGCTTATAATCGTATAATACATTTTTAACTACAATTTTTTCAAATTATTCAACGCGAAGCACAAAAGAGAACACGCGAAAAGCGAGATGGAAAGGTGTGAAATTCTCGCGGGGGTGAGGAAAGCCGGCGCGTAACCCCTCCACATTACTCGTAACACATCGTGGTAATTTATAACGACAGGTGTTCCCGGTCTGATCTCCGCCGTCCCCTCGTCTACCTTTACCGAGAAAAGGCGTCAACCATAATGCCGCCAGCCCTCGGCTGGCGGTGGCAGCAAAGGAATGCTCTTTTTCGTCGCGTGCCTCTCAAGGTCTTTAAACTGAATGGTCACGCATGCGATTCCGTCCGCTCTTTCGCTTCTTTTCGTACCGTGTCCAGTGCCGGAAAGCGGCGTCAAAATTGTAGAATGCAAATCGTATTCCAGCCAATTGAGTGTGTCTGAAGTATCAATGTTTGTATTCTGTGAATTTTCATACACTTGAATATTCGCGCGGAGTACGTAATGCTCGGAATATACATATATTCATTGAATATATCATAAAATATCATAAAATTCCAATATTTGTGAAATATAATTTAAATTAGATATATTTGGCATATTTCAAATTTTGTGTTGATCAATATGCTAAAAATTTCAGGGATTTTTTAACGCTTCAGAAATCAATGGAATGTAACTTGTGAGTATTTGAACAATCCAATGTTTCCAAACGTTCATTCATCGGAATCAGAAAGTACTGAGAGAAAGACTAGTATTTATATTTAATACGTTTCTCAAATATATGTATTAATTCAGATATTTGGAGAAGCAGACGTCTCGATTATTCGTTCAATCTAGATATAATCTGAATTTATTGGACTTTATCGGATGAAGAATCGCGGCCGTCCGAAAGAAGATGGTTCATAAAATCCCGTAAGTCCTTCATTCAGAAGCCAATTAAAGCGGGCGACAAGAGCATGACGTAATTTGATGGACGATAATGTTAGTTTAAGATGATTCGCGGCACAAAGCTGAATCTCGGTTGCGCCACGATTCTCTCTCTCGTGTTTACGTCGTGCCAGCTGATATGAATGGGCTAGTAAGCGGTCGGGATACGGCGCACGTATTTGTGCATTCGGTCATGACGACTTTCCGTATAAATTGAAACTTCTCGAGGGTGTTTCGTCGCCGACTGTGGGAGAGGGCGAAAACGTCGGGAGGGAGAAAACGGGATGGAAATCGCGAGCGCGAAGCGGGAACGGAGAGAAGAGCGAGACTGGGAGAGATAGAGAGCGAGAGGGTGAGGCAGATCAGAGGAGGGTAGGAAGCCACGAAGCTGGGTCAGTTCCGTTTAGTAGGAGCCAAGCTCCAATTCCGCTTGGATCTGTCACCGTCGCCCTTTGCGTCTCTTCGTAATTACTCGAAAGAAGAGGAAGAAAAAAAAGAAAATTCTAGAAAACTAGAAATTTAAAAAAATATCGTAATCATACGAGGAAAAGACGATCGCATTTGTATTTTGAATTTGATACTGTGAATCTTGGGTTTCTTTTTTTAAGACGGACACGAAGCTGAAATCGGGAGTAGATAAAATCGAGCATCGTATGAGTATCACGGAATGACGTTTTATCATCATAAGTTTAATTATTTCATGACACTTCTTTATTAAGAGAGCTCTGATAAAAGCGCATGCTCGCGGTAGAACGCATTTGTTTCAATTAATAATACATTTCGGCGGCGGCTACGTACGAATATTTTTCCAGCCACGAATGTCAAATATATCATCCAGATGCTCTTGGCACAATTAAGAGAACATAATACCGAAATTATTCCGCGTGTGCTAAAAATCCCTCGTGTTAATTTTATCCGACTATAAAAATAGGAGAATAAAAATTTTAACTTTTCAGCAATGACTAGACCGGAATGACATTTCTATTATCTTAGAATTCTTGGAATTATTCGGTATACATCTGCAAAAATCGTACAGATGCTTGCTCAGACTTTGAATCATCATGTGATCTACGACTATCACGATGTGATACAGACGAAAAGACGAGTCATAGACAATCTTAGGCGCGCTTTTTCTCATCATGCAATCGAGAAAAATTCTACGAGAAAAATACAGGTGGAGGGGAGAAAGGGCCAAGAACATGGCGTGGGTGACTGGCAGGCGATGCACGCGAGAGCAGGAAACTACCACAATCACGGAGAGCCCAACCGCGTCGTCCCGGTTTTCGTTTCCACCGAGAGAAAACGCACGTACGCGGTTTGCGCTCTTGGTCAGTGATGCGCTTGAAAAAGACAGCTCGTATTCCGTCTTCTTTCCGTCATCACGAATTATGATGGCTGGGTTTTCGAGTCGGAAAATCCGGGCGTTAACACTTTCGAAAATACAATGACTCCAATTACAAAATAATAACAGTCCCAAGTATCCTAATTAAAACACTTTTGATATAGGGAATTGTCAAACAATCGAGTATCCCCCCTCTCTCTCTCTCTCTCTCTCTCTCTCTCTCTCAATAAATTAGATAACGAATATAACTCTTTAACTATTCTAGTAAATCTTACAAAATGCTAATATTGATTCAAATCAAATTTCATTAAAAGATGTCACGATGAAATTAAGACACCTTAACTTAAATAAAATATATTCTAAAAATACATTGTTTTCAGCTAGTTTTTTATTCCGGAAACTTCTTTTCGTGCTTGCCTATAACTTTTCATTTATCACACATTTGGGATTATGTCAGGAACGATAAAGACAATAATACACTAGACATGTCTTTTTAAAGTCAACATCTCAAACCCCCTGCGTCCCATTTCAACCCTCGATGCTCGATATGTACAGTGTGTTCCCGATCAATTGAATTAAAGACGAGAGTGTCTCAAAAAGATAAATATATCAATTTTTTTAATAGAAAAAAAAAATCGTAATTAATTATACATCATTTCGATAATCCAAATACCAATATTGCCTTCGCAACTATGTTCAAAACAAACAATATGCGACCATCGGGAGTCGACGGTGCCTATTGTGATTAATTCTAATTAATTTTCAACTCGCACAATTTCATCAAACGCATTTCTTTTCACCCACTCGTGCAGTTCATCGTTAAAAGGAGCCGCGATTGGTCAGGGACATATCCCGTATGTACAGTGTCCATGTGTATATGCATGCACCACATGCTCACAAACACGCATACACATACGCGCAGTACGCGCGTCCTATGTACACGTGCGATTTACCCCAGGAGATTCGTACATAGTTTTGCACATATACATAAGCGAGAGGCGTTTGTTGAACCGTGCAAATCTTCTGCTCGGTGCACCAACACGGACAAGGCGCGTTCGCGCGCGCGCACAGTATCCCCCCTCCTTCCCTCTCTCTCTCTCTCTCTCTCTCTCATTCCCTCCTTTCTCCCTCTCTATCTACCCTGTATTCCTCTCTTTACGCCATCGAGTTCTTAAGTGCTCGCGTTTGCCGAGGTATACCTTCTTGAGATCGATTACCGCGGGATCTGAATTTGTCGTGTGGAAACCCGCCTCGACAATTCACTCTCGATTCTGCGATTCCATCGCTGTCGATCTCTCCGATATGTACGCATATTCTTATCAAGCTGGCATTTGCGAAAATGCGACATAAACGCAATAAAAGTCACACTATGTATGAAAAAGCATTAGCGAGTTGATGTTTATTGAAAAATCCGTAATCGAAAAGTCTAGCATAATATTCTTATTATAAACGACATTTCAAGTAGTTTATAATATCTAGTCATGTTCGGAGAAAACGAAATGTTACAAACAGCAAATAAAATATAACATTATTGGCTTTAGCATCAACGCTACTCGATGCTTTCCCCTCAAATTGACAAAAACGCACTTATCTGCTCAGGTTGTCGAAAACATCGTATTTTATATAGCAATAATAAGCAAATCGTGACAAACCGACAATGCAAAATAAATATATATACGACGAGATCTAGCGACGAGATCTAACGCTCGACATTCGATCGCGACGACGAATTGGTTTTTGCCCGTTAACTGAACTCACTCTCTCGACCTCCCTCTTCCGCCGCATTAGTCAACCACCTGGCGAAACTCGAGAATAGATCGATCTTCGCTTCTCGACGCCGAGTCGGTTTTAATGCTTGTAAAATTCCGTCGCTCGGCAGCTTTGACGCGTTACTGCCCATATTTGATAGACAGACCTGTGCGTAGACGCGTGAACGAGCGTACAGACGAGCGCACACGATTGCGCTTCGTATGATGCACTTGACCCTCGCGCGAAACGCGGTCGGGTAAATCGATTTTGGTGCTTCGACTTGGCTCACCCGGTGTACATTTATAATGCTCGACCTCGGAGAATCGCCCGTGGCAATGCACGTATACCCCGAAGTCGGTAGGGGCGTGAACACGCCGGACGTTTCTCATTGGCCTTTCAATTTCGCTTCGCTTTCCTCTGTATCCTCCGAAGAGTAAAAAAGAGGACGACAGAGAGGAACGAAAATACGCACATGTGCACATTCATGAAAATGCGCGGAGTACCCCGATTCTGGATAAGAAATACGCAGTACTCGCTACACAATAATTGATTACACTTTCGCATAAAGAGATTTTGCTTAAATTTGAGAATATTGCGATTGGCAATATATTTTAAGAAGAAGCATAATTTATTTTTAAAATATTAACTTGAATTGCTCTGAATAAATTTAAAAAGAATTTATTTTATAATAAATCCCTCGTGCATGGTGATTTATACAGTTTTGACTTCATGAAACGAATGATTACCAAGCAACAGTGAGACAAATGAATTGAAATAAAACTTCGGAATCTCCGCTAGACGAGAATTTGTATTGTTAGAAAATCATGTTATTCGATAGAATCGAATGTACGCTCGAAATAACCTTCTATTTACGAGAATAAGTATCGTTAAATTTGAGCTTATCCTCTCAACAAGATATATATGTACCTCGCTTTATATTCTTCAACTATCTTTAAGATTTGCTTTTGTGAAACAAAATATGCATTTATCTTTTGATTTAATATCGCCGGCATAATAATATAATGCCATCTTTCAAACACCATGTTAGTCTAGAAATTGTTTAAAGTATAATGAACTAAACGTATAAAATTAAAATAACGTTATTAATCTCCTTTTAGTCACAAGAAAAAAGAATTCTTCAAATATAAAAATGCACACACTTCATCAAAAAGTAAAATCAATATTTGAATAATACAATAACTTTCTACGGTAATAAATATAGAAAGCGAGAGAACAGTCATATCGGATGGATGTCCAATATTCTAATAGAATATTTGATTTCGTTTGCTAGTACCATTTTCATCGAAAGCCAGTAACAGGATCTTAATATACGACAGACAGGTATGAAACTTTTTTTCATTTATTCACTATTCTAATATAGATATATGTATAAAATTATATTTAATGGAATGAAATATTAGTAAACACGTGACTTACGTACAAATAAAAATAACCGCGGTATGATGACAGTAAAACGGGTTACATTGATCGTACATATATATAGTAACTGCTATAGCCGCGAGTATAAAAAACTTGAACTAAGTTGTCGACTTGCAGCAAGTTGACTCGTCGATGAATAAGAAATACGATAACTTCCAATGATGTGTGACATCATTTAAAGCTTATAAAACTTAATTATCGACTCTTGCCTTTCGATAAGTATTTTAAGAAAGTTTGTCCCAATTAGTATTGATCCCCTGAGTATTTAAGTAAATCTAATATAAACGTCAAATGAAAACCGAGTAGATGGGCAGAACGTCGCCAAGGAACGAACTGCAAGAACGGTTGCGCAATGCACTCGCAAACCATGAAACTCGATCTTCGTGCACAAGTAGGCGTTACTATCCGTGGAATGTTTCAACACGGAAACGTGGTCGTCTTCCACCCGGAACAAGGGACATTCACGGTAATATCTCGGATGAGATTAAACGGAGCTTGCATTCTTTGAGGGTAACGTTTTCAGAACGAAAATACGCCCTCGCTAACGAAACGCGACTGCCGCGATAAACGTAACCGCGCATGGTATTTTCGCGTACTCGGACCGTGAAATCGCGATATGTACCTACCCCACGTTTACTCGAAAGCTCTCTAATTATCGTGCACCGGAGTTTTAGCGTCATTTTCACGGGGACGCCTATGCATATTCATAATCTCCGTGATAACACGGCACTCTCGATTAACGCGTGAAAAACTATTTTCGGTTACGTCAGAGAAAAACCGTCCGACGAAAAACCACCGAGATTTGTTGGCTGCCGCGCAAATCTGCGCGCATCCAAAATGCACAGCAATCGGGAATATTGCACGACAGAGAGAGAGAGAGAGAGAGAGAGAGAGAGAGAGAGAGAGAGAGAGAGAGAGAGACGACGACGTACGTAC